>JAHWXV010636272.1:0-18616 GCA_024586415.1 Phrixothrix hirtus
AAAGGTGAATATTTTGAAAAACAATAAAACAGTTTGTTCCAAAAAATTTGTTTTCTTTCCTAGTTTTTGTAACTACTTAAAAGGCAACCCTCGTACAGTCGGACTTCTCAATAACGGAGCTGATTCGAGAATGAAATACTGTCCGTTACTTGAAGGTACCTGCTATTCAAAAAAATGATTCGGAAAGTTATTGTCAGGTACGGTACAGGAAAATATTTTTTGTTCTTGAATATACGAGGTACGTTCGCAAAGTATGTTTCGTTTGTATTTCCTGCGTGCGAATGCAGTTGCGCGTATGCGCGATACCTACCCTGGCCCATTGACGAATTGAAACTATTTGGAGTTAGTGGATTGTTTTTTAAGCTTCGTGGTGCTTATTTATAATGGCGAAAGTCTGTAATTCGTTTCTTCAATGCGAATAACATTAAAGTACTCAACATTCATTAACAAATCTTTGAGATGTATGAATAAAATGTGATTCAGTGGTAACAAGATGATTTGGACAGTTCAATGACGGACATGGTAACGTGAACGATGACAAATGGAGTAGGCGTCCGTGTTTAGTTAGTGAGGAACGGATTCGTGCAGTTAAAGAAAAGTTTAAAGCAAACTTTAGGTTTACAATTTCTGCTCTCTTTATGGAATTTCCCAAAATTTCAAGATCACTACTTCATAAAATTGTTCATGAAAAACTGGTATTTTCGAAAACTTTGTGTTTGTTAGATGCCAAACATTGTTAGTGAAGAATACAAAAAGAAGTGTCAAGGAAATGCACTTGAGCTTTTGACACATTACGACGATAACGGTAATGACTTTCTCAGCAGTATAGTGATTGAGGATGAGACGTAGGTAGCCTGCGAAACCTCTAAATAAAAACGACTATTGATGGAATGGAGACACATTTCGTCACTAACAAGAACAAAAGCCAACCCAATCTTGACAAATTGAAAAATCATATGCATAGCGTTTTGGAATGAACCAGTAGTCTGTTGGTTGATTTTTACCGTAAGGCGAAATAATCAACGCACATGTTTACTAAGAAACGCTTAGTAAATTGCGTTGTGTAATAGACAGAATAATCAGCGCGGAAAGCTCGCCCAGCGGCATAGTTTTGATTCGCAGAAATTCTCACCAACACACTGGGAATTCGACTAAACAAATCTTACAGAACTTTGGCTGGGAACAATTTAACCACCTTCAATACAGCTCGGACCTCGCTCCTAGTGACTTCCATCTTTTTTGCAACTGAAATCTAATCTTCATTTCATGACGTGCAACAATGACGACGGGATCAAAGAACATGCTACCACTTGGTTGACATCGCCAGCTGCACGTTTTTATGAAGCGGAAATGCAAAAGTTTGTGCAACGCTATGATAGTACAAAATGATAGTAGTTATGTAGAAAAATATGTCAAGGTTTTCTACTGAATATGTAATTGTTTTCTTTGTCGTGACAAACAGAACTTGGTTTGTGGACGTACCTCGTATATTCTAATTTAGTAGCGATTTACCGAGTGCTCTTAGGTACTAAATTTTCAGAGAGCGATAGATTTAACCATAAGTTGAAGTGTAATAGGAAAAGCACATTTGCTTACCTGCTTTATGATTTTCAATCCATGTCTGCAGAATATTATATTTGTCCTTTATGACATTAATTACCTTAGCTTTTCCAAATCATTGCGCCATATCTCGTACACTTGATTTTTCTCATTCATAGACATCTATAATTTCCACTTTTTCTGTTAAACCCTATGTTTTCCTTTTTACTACAAATTAAAACAATAACGGTTTTCATATGATACAGAAAAAAATAGTAAACGCATTCACTAACTTGGACCTTGCCGACAAACAATACACAGCGAGGAGCTTCGTGTATGCATTTTTACTATCAGAGATGGGTTTTTACGACCGATGTAATAAATTATGGTTAAATTAATTTCCTATTCATTAGAAAATATTTTAATATTTTAGTTATTTAAATTCCATAATACTAGTCAAAATTCTAAATCTTATTCATAATTTATATTAGTTGGTCTAATACCGATGATTTAATTGGCACTGATAGTGGCTACAGATTAATGATTTTATTACTTTCAGAATTTCAATAGGGGATAACGACGAAACCGAAAATAGCAATTTTAATTTAGGATTTCATTTTGTGGCTTCGTATAGAATAGTTTAGGTAATGAAACTATTTTATAACAGTCTGAAATGCTGCTTTCGGTAAATTTTACCTACGCCGTACCACGTTACATCTGATTTAATTCAATATAAGCTGTTTTGTTTTATAGGGAGTCGTTCTCGTAATTTCATCAAATTCTATATAGCTTAGGTGAAGTTGCTTTGAAGCTTAGCAATTGAAGCTGGAGTTTGTCATTATCAGAAATATTAATGTACGGTACATATTCTAAGCATACACATGTTATGAAATCCCAGTTTATTTCTGTTTTTTGTCTAAATCTTAACTATTTTTGTTTAATTAAAATTTACTGAATTCCGAAATACGTTAAATACAAGGATTATTTGTGTAAAACCATCTAACACAAACTAAAGACTTTGAAATATTACAATGTATCTATTTATCTACTTATCTGTTTTGCATTACAAATAATATAGATAACAGCATATATGTTGAATTTAATATTAGATTTTTAAATTATAATGAAATCATCTTATGATACTGGCCATTTAGTATCTGTTATACCCTTGCAAGTAAATTTGACTTTTATATTTTCGAAAATTATAGGTTATGTGATGCAATGCATTGAGAAATTTGCTTATTTAATTAGTTAATTTTGTATTGCTCAACTCATCACGTGAGTGCATAATTTTGGATCCAAATTTAGCCTTTGTCAGTAAATTCTTTAGATTTAATTTTGATACATCCCATGTTGCTTCGTTAAATTTGATTTTACGATTATTGTTACATTCGTTTCTATACTCACCTAAATAAATTTTCATTTAGTAATTGTATATAAATAATAGCTAATGAATCAATTTGGTCAACTTTTAAAAATTGATTTTGAACCTCCTTTATATTAGCCTTATAGTTTTATTTCTAATTAAATAATTTCCCTGGATGTAATGCTTCAATAATTGTTAAGAGATAATTTAATTTTATTTACAGGAATTCTCTTAACAGCTTTGAAGATTTTAAAACACGTTTTATCGAAACATGTGATTATTAGCTAGACATGCACTCGTGAAGAGTTGAAGAGCTGAAAAAACAGATGCAGTCTCAAGTTTGGCGTTCTGCATTTGCAGAAGAATATACCTTTTTAATTGATTCTTTGGATGTTAATAAACTATTTTGAAAAGCATTTTTGAACGATCCTATCGTCGAATATGGATGGCAACTAGGACTTATCGGTTTTCTTTGTATAGGCTCCTAAGCTGGATAATGGAATTGTCACTTATGAATTTATTAATATGTTTATAACGACATTTAAAACACTGAAATGGGGACATCCTCTAAATCCAACGTATGCGCAATAAGTTAACAATTAAACAATTTAAATTTATAGAAGTTTATGTTATTAAAATAAATTAATTTTGTGTATCATAACATAATTTAAATTTTGTTCCAGTTTGGAACGCTTTTCATATCTGAGGGATTTATTTAACATCATAATTTTTAATTCTGAAGACTATAAGTAACATGGTTATAGCTTATTATGTACCTATATCTTGAAATAACATGTTATTGTGTAACGAAATTTAGTTTAAAACATTTTACACTAACAATTTCATGTTATTTCTTTGGATAAACATTCCCTTTTTTATAAGTTTATCTTAAAGGAATTTACTTTGGATATTAAAGTAAAATTTTATAACCAGATGTGCTATTCTTAGAAATCAATTTTTTGTTGGCTACTTATTTATTTGTTTTATTACAGATAAATGTAAACTTTTAAATTGACTTTGTGCGACGGTGATACTTATGGTGGTTTATGCTTTATGATTTTATTTGTGTAACAACATATTAAATGATTTTTAGTAATTATGATAAGAAATGTGTCTTCCCCACGAGTTTTGGTAATGGTTTTATAATTATTTTATATTATTGGCATCAAAGGTTTCCGCCTAAACCTAATTTGTTTGGCATCATCAGGACTTAAATACAAAAGTACATATAAGTTGTATATTGGTTAGGTAATTTGTAAAAATGTAATTAAAATAGCCCCTTTTCAATATGCAACTTGTATTTACTCTTGTATTTAGCCCTGAAGATGACAACCAATAAGGTTTAGGCGAAAAAATTTAATTTAATAACATAAAATAATTGTAAATTGAACCACAAATTCTAAAAACTTCAATAAAATCATTATCAAAACTCGTGGGGAAGACTCATTTTTTATCATAATTACTAAAAATAATCAGCCCAATTACATGGATCCACTTGAAGACATTAAATGATTGACTTCGATTCATTTGCACTTGCAAAGGTTTAGTTTTGCTTTTAACTTTACACTGATCACTATTAACATATGATTCGTCACTGAAGCGGTAAAATTGGTAACACAATTAATACATTTAACGTTTCGAGGTAGGCATTGATTTTAACGTAATATTGTCACTTATTTAATGCCCTTAGAAAAACATGGAAGTATACACATTGTATTTTCAGTGTTAAAATGTTTTAAAAAAATGGCGACGTCGATTATTTCGCAACCGATTCCAAATTCCGTGTCGTGCGCGTATATCGTTTGCTCATGCAATTAATTTGTTGGTTGAAAAGTATGAGGCAACTGGAAATACGTTAAATCTTATACGTAAAGGTGCAAGAAACACTATTAGAGTGCCAAAAAACATTGATAGGATACGAACGGCCATAATATGTAAACAAAAACGTTCTGCGGTTAAACATTCACTGAATATCAGTGAACCATTCATCCGCCGAATCTTATATAAAGATTTGTTTTCAGCCTTATATAATTCAAGTTGTTCAGCAATTAAACGATGTCGATTTATCAAACAGCAGGAAGTTTTATCAAGACATGTTTATGTTAGACAAAGCTCATTTCCACTTGAATGAATACGTGAATAGACAAGGCAACATGTATTTTAATGCTCAAAACCCCTTGCAGTAGCATGAGAAACCATTTCACAATGAGAAGGTTGGAGCATGGTGTGCATTATCCTTAACTGCCGTTATTGGACCACGCCATTTCCAAGATAATAGAGGCAACACCATTCATTACATTAACATAATTAGAACATTTTTCTCATAAGAATTGGTGTAATTTCAACACAATACGTGGTTTCCCCATGCAACTGTTTTCTAGGGGGTTTTCTGAACAGTGAGGTGCATGTCAAGTGACCACAGACGTTGGAAGAATTTATATTAAAAATTCCACAAGAAATTGCAGACATTGCACTGAACACGTTACCATAGCTAATAGAAAATTTTCGATTCAGACATGAAGAGTGCGTAGATCGAATCGGGACACACCTATAAGTATTATTTTCTACAAATAAAACGGTATACACTACTTGATAGACATTTATAATGTTAGCGCTCAAGTAAAAACATTTTCAAATATAACTGTTTCAAATTTTCCCATTTCACCAACAACCCCTATACATTTAGGGTGCAGAACTTAAGTAGGATCGAGCTGTAGCTCACTTACTGCTAAAAATGAAAAACCCTCTCAAATAAAAGTTATTCTATACCAAATCCGTTATAACTTAAATTTATTTCCCGTTCTGTGGACTGTCCCATTCTTTTTGGGCTCCGCCATACCTTGTTTTTCAAATGAAACACCCAAGAATAAATTAGCATCTAAACAAATAGCAAAAACAGACAATTCACTATTCATGTACCAATTAAAATAATAACAAAAATAAAATTCAATTCTAAAGATGTTTTCGTTTTCAGATCCAAGACTGAGAAAGTTTTAACATACTTTTGTATCTTTTATGTTCATCATTAAGACAAATTTCTATAATGAACTGTTTACCACATTAACAATATCTAGAACCAATAACTCGTTGACAATGTTTCTGTTGTCCTTGTCAATTCTATGAACGAAAACGGCTGGAATAAAGTATAGCCATCTGAATTATTTTGGGGAAGCTTAATAACAAATTTTTACATCCCACATTTCACAATGGATTCATTTCCATTTATGTGTTGTTATGGTCTCGTACAGCAAGATCAATAGCATGCTTTTTAGAAGAAGTCCATATCGACATTCTTCCAAAACCTTCTCCATCTACTGATTGGTTCCCCATCGAGCATGCTTAGGATATGTTAGGCAGGGAAATAATCAAACATTTTTCATTGCCTTTTTGATGACATAGGACTCTTGGAACCTTATATCCCATACATCCATCGGACTATAGTGCTTGATAATTTATATGTTTGTTGTGGTATGAAGCCTCCAACTTTGGGACGTTATTCTAAGCCTCCTATCCAAACACCGCAACGACATCCGGCAGCCCTGTAAGGATTTCTTGCAATGCCTTATCCAAAGTTGGAGGCACCTTAAAGGATTCTACGCTTATGCCAGCCATTTTGGTTAGCTTGTTGAAGTCGAAAGCAAAATACTGATGTTTGGTATGCATTACCTTTGTTCAAAGCTTTTTTGCTCTGCAGCAGGCTGCTTCTGGCGGATTGCACATAAGTGGTGTCTACGCGCGCTGCTGTCTTTGGACGATTTTTCGACTGATTTGATTTTTGTTTAGGATACTGTGGACACTCTATACTATTTTTGGTGTGATTTTCCCCGCAGTTGCAGCACGTTAATGAGAGCCGCGCACTTTTCCATAGTTGATGATGCGATTGGCATTCGCGCACTTTATACACCGCTGAATTGCCTTGCAGCACCTCTGAGAGTTCCTGAATTTATATCAGCGGCATTTGTACCCTTACTATCAAGGACATCACTTCCGTCATATTGTATATTTCTTTCCCTGTTTGTGATTTTGTCACTTCCGCGTAGTTCAGTGGAAGCGGGCTTTTGTCTTTTCCGCTCTTCATACGTTTCACAGAAATCACTGAGAGGTTTGTCTTTTCAGGGTTTTCGTTTATGTTTTGTTCGTTAAGGACTCTGGAAGCCCCCTAATCACCATCCTCATTGGCTTCTCCTAGATTCGCCTTTGATCTCGGATCAAATTCCTCTATCCATTGTGATATCTATTGCTATTTTGGGCTTGATATCTGTGACATCATGCTATATTGCGATTACTGTCCATATTTCTTATTGAGCAGGGCCATAAGAATATTCTATCGCTTGTTTCGTAGTGCTTACTGTACTTGACTGACGGCCGTTAAGCTCTTCTTATTCAGTATCTGAAACAGCCTCATATCTGTTTCTACCGGCATCTTTAGGAAAGAGCGGTCTCGGATTTCCCGGATAATGCTGGCTTGCAGTTTCCCTTGTTTTTTAGCTATGCGGATGTTTCGAGATTTTCAGTTTCTATTGGGTCCTCTTCATCTGTGAGGAGCTCTTTAGTTGTCTCCTGTGCTTTGCTTGTGATGTCGCACTGGCCTCGTTCTTACCACATCCATTTGTCCGCACTTGACGTAACATTTAGTGTGGGCTCACGTACGCTGTAGGAGCGGTTGCTTCCAACTCCGGGGAGTGTCCATCTTGGATTCCAAAAGTTACCTGATGTCCGAAATGGGTTGTTGTTTCGACTTTGCGTTTATGCTAACAATGGAGTTCTTTGGTTTATCAGCAAGGATGATGTAATCCTTTACTGTTTGTACCGTTTTTCTGTTGAAAGCAAGTTTTCTGTATTTGACGTTGTTTACGTTAGCGAGCACGTCTCCTTCGAGGGTTTCCTGGAGATTTCCAGCTCTGTAGCTAGTCAAGACCATATCTAAAGTTTTTAAGTTTGCACTCACTTTAAAACGGTTACGATTTACAACGCTTTCACTTAGGACTGGTTTATGTACAGCACCCGACCCACCGCTATACATATAGAAGAGGCCTAAGGTACAGCGCAATGTTACCAAACAAGAGCAGTTAATACGCAAGAATACGCACCGATTGCTCGATCGCTTCTTTTTAAGCAAATTACAACGTCCTTCGGGCAATTTAAATTTCTTCCGAATGCACATTCGCAGTCAAGCCCATACTAATAGTTCAATTTAAATCATACCTTCTTCGTCGATTTAATGAATGTTTAATAGTGATTCCATTCATTATTGACATTAGTTTTTAAGATTTGCTATGTTCAAAACTCAACTATCTACTTAACGTATTTAATAAATTGTTTTTGAAAAGCACGAGGCGTGTTTCTTTAAGTAAGTACCTTTTGAAATTCTGCCACTGTGAGCTCTGCAGCAGCTTTCCACGCTTACATATTGTGTACCTACATTTGCTGACAAGCCATAGACGCCATTACTGAAAGATTCGACCATGTTTACGTTTGTTTGTCACTATTTAAAATGCCTTCGTTTGTCGAAAATCCCACTGACTGTGAAATATGCGCTGTGATTCGTTTTCTTAGTATTAAAGGGATTAAATCGGCTGACATTCATCGTCAGTTCAGTGAAGTGTATGGAGATAACATCATGAGTGATGGAATGACAATATACGACCACACGTAGCTTCTCGAATTCAAGATCTCAACACATATTTTCACTGGGAACAACTTGATTACCCTCCATACAGTCCCGATCTTGCACCTAGTGAGTACAATTTGTTCCCGCATTTGAAGAAGAATCTAGGTGGTCAGCACCACGACGACGATGATGAGGTCAAAACGGCTGTGTTGCAGTGGTTGTCAAATCAGGCGGCAGACTTCTATGAGGATGGAATTCAAAATTTGATTGTACGATACGATAAATGCCTTAATATTGATGGAAATTATGTGGAAAAATAAATTAAGGTACAGCCTTTCATCTAAAAATAAAGTTGGTACGAAAAGTTTACTTGTTTGTTTTTTATTTTGAAACAGTTCTTACTTCAAAAACGCCCCGTAGTATACCCGTATTTTGAAAAGTAATCGCAATATGTTTTGACAATTTATGAAAAAGTTAGAAGAATAAGTGGTAAAGAAACGTCTACATAATTAATTAAACATTTTGTTAGGATACATATAAAATTTAATTTTGTAAGGCGTTCATATATTTAACCACACAAACAGCTACAGCAGGCAATGAGTTAAAATATTGGCTCGATTGCACACACCATTACCAAAATTTAATAGCGTATTTTAGTAACACTTCTTTATATTCTAATGCCGTTTCACTAGTACCATTTAGCAGTAACGACGGAATATATAAAAATATCACTAAAAAACGCCATTAGATTTTAGTAGAGGTTTATAAAACCAGCCCATTAATTCTTAAAGATATTGTAACTAAAAATTTATATTTCCAAGGACAACTTAATATCGAATTTTAGAGTAGAAAATAATATTATTCCTTACCTTCATTTCATAAAAATTTCATAAAGGCAGAAATGAATAGAATTGCTTCAAGATAAATAACAAAACGTTAGAGCGAGTGATAATAGAATACTTCAATCTCTAACATTATGATATTCAGTAAGGTGCATTGAGATATACATACGAGGGCTACACTATATATTTCTGAGTACGGGGTAATAACAAGACATATTTAAACAAACAATATTTATAACTTTTCAAAGTATTCTACTGTACATTTCACGCACTTTGACATCTTTTGAAACCATTCCGTAAAACAGGCAGCCCGGGTTTCTTTGGATATTGTGCTAATATGCTCTTCAAATGCCTTTACAGCGTCCTCTGGTGATGAAAAATAGATTCCACGTAATTTCTTCTTAATAGTTGGAAAGAGGAAGAAATCGTATGGAGCTAAATCGGGGCTGTAAGATGGATGTAACATCAACTTGATTCCAGCAGATTGAAGAAACTCCGTTGTTAACTTTGCAGCATTTGCCGGAGCATTATCATGATGCAGAACAATTTGTTTTTTCTGCACTTCTGCAACATAGTCGGCAAGCAAATGGTAGTATACCAATCTGCAGTAACTGCTTTCTTATTCTTAAGAGTACCGGAGCAAATGTAACCAGTGCGACTGAAGAAAGGAGCAATCATTTGTTTAGCACAACTTCGTAATTGTTTCACTTTTGTGGGCCGTATTTCATTTGAAACATCCATTGGGAATATCGCTGCTTAGTTAATGGATCATAGCAGTAGGTTCAGGTTTCGTCGCCTGTAGTGATATTGTAAACTGCCTTAGACGCACCTTCATGATAGCGTTCTAGGTTTTCTCGGCAGTAATCGACCCTCGCTTTTTTTGCTCCTGTGTTAAACGATGTGGTATACAACGACAACACACTTTTTTCACACTTAAATGTATGTGAAGAATTGTTTGAATTGCGGTCTTCCCAACGCCAAGGGATGCGATAATTTCATTATAGGTCACCCGGTGATCTTCTTCAATCATGCGATGAACAACATCAATGTGATTTGAAGTCGTAGCGGTAATCGAATGACCAGCAATACCAATTAAACACAGTCGTCTTACTTGGAGCTTCCCCCGGAAATGCATTTTGCAAACGAGCGGATGATTCATTAAAAGTTAAACCTGAAGGAAAATCATACAAAATCATGACACTAAAATGTTCTAGCGTCACTTCCATTTTAAGCCGAACTTTAACTTTTCAAAAAATTTTCACAACTTACTAAAACGAGATATTGACCTCAAATAAGGTGCAACTTATTCGTAAATAATTGACACATTAAATTCACCTCAAATTTGTAAATAATTATTTGCAGTGTTGCCACATTCAGAAACATACAGTGCGATTCTCGTATGCACATGCAGTGGCACCACAAAGTAATCGTACGGTACGAAAATTATTATTTTATAGAAAAAATTATAAATAGAATTTAATATTTAGGCTAAAAGCATTTATTAATAATTGTGATGATGAATTATTCAACTCATTTCAAAACAAACGTTTATTCTATTTATAAGTAAAAAAAAATTAGGAAATCATATCACCATAAAGTATTCGTACGCAAACTGCCTCTGAGAAATATAATTAAATGAAATACGATCTGGCGATTTACTATTTCTAGATTGACATCTTTTCAAAATGAGTGTCAGTGACAGATTAAATTAAATATTAGGTGAATCATTATTGTAAATTTATTAAAATGATAAAACAAGAGAACTATCAACTGAAAAGAAGCAGAAAACGATTTTACCGTATAATAGTAAAAAAAAGTTTGAGTAAAGTTGCAAAAAATATAAACTGAAGAATATCTACATCATAATATGTAATCAATAGATTGAAAAATCTAGATGAATACATAATTTAGGTCGTCAAAATTACATAGTTTTTCCCGGTTCGCTAGCCTGAAAGATGTGTTTCTAATCTTATTCACATCTCTTTTTTTCTTCACTTGTTTTTCATTTTAATAATTGTTTTAGTAATTTTACTCCGTTATATTTTTTCCAAAAATCTCCTCATACGTTTTTGCAGATGTTTTAGCAGCTTTGCCTTTTTTAACTTTTAAAACAGGTGCCTGGGATTTTGGCAAAATTTCCGAGTAGGCTGGTGCGCCGTCAGAAATGAATATTAATACAATTATTCATCGTTACTTTTTTTTAATGAAAAAGTGAAAACTAAGTTTCACAAATAAGCAAATATGCGTATATCACAAGTTGATCACACTGCGTTCCAGGCATCAGTTAAATATGTCTTAACATTTTACACTTCCAAAAAATTTACTTATTTACCAAAAGCATTAAATGTTTTGTGTTTGTAAATATAAGATAATTGGTTTTTATACCAAATCTTTTACTTCTAGATTCTGCTGAAGGGTATTTCCTTTATTTGTATTCAGACGGAATATTGATTAACAACACAATTGCAGTAGAAGTAAATTCAATTTTAGGAATACTTTAGGTTAACTTTACTGTATTTTACATTTACCCCTAACTCTTTTTGACGCGGTAGATACGTTCCAACGAAAACCGTGTAAAAAACTGTGAAACGCGTGTGACCTCTCTTGACTAATATTTAGCAGAACCACGTATAATATGGATACCGTTACCGTTATGCGTATTATAGGGGGTTGAGGTAAGAGGACTAAAAATCAACAGTTCTATTTTGCTAAACCGACTAAACAATAATTGCACGCTTTAGATAATTTCTATTAAATTCTTGCTGTACTCACATTTCGCTGAAGCGAAAAATTTCATAACGCAATCATTTATTATTTCATCACATTAAATCAATCTATCATTAATAAGCAAATAAAACAAAGAAACTATTTAACAATATTTTTAAAAGTTTTGTATTTAAAAAGATACATTTTACGATTATTCTATGGTCATATGCCTAATAACTCCACAACAATTTACAATGATAAAAGTTAGTGTATTTTAAATAAATAGGTGAAAAAATTATTACTGTAAAAAAGAAATTAATTTTCAATTTTTGTTGTTTACTTTATCAGCTGTTAAAAATAATTAGTTTAAATTGTTATTTCAGTCGACCTACGTACAACAATTATACATTCGAACTGCAAAACCTGAAGATCGTTAAATACAACAAAATACTTGTAAACTAAAATGTATTAAATTATATCCACGTAGAAGGGTTTAAAACATAAATCTTTAAGATAAATGAAATCGTTGATGTAACGTAAACACGTGACATGCCCTTCATTAGTTGATGTACTATCAAGATAAAGTCAAGAAATTAAACACGAACACGACATAAAATTCTTAGGTTTATAGAACTTAATTCTTCTGATTATAAGTGTGAAATAAATTTTAATTCTCTAAAATAGAGTAGGTACCTAACTATTTTTTAATATGGTTATTTATTTATAATAGGTAATTAATTAACTATAATTGTTTTTATATTAACATTTTTAATTCCAATTGGTAATTAACTACAATGTTAACTACTGAGTTCTTGATTATCTATAGCTTTTATAATTTTTCAGCGTTTAGAAAAACATGTAGTTAATTGGTAAGAAAGGCACCCTTAATATCTATTCTATTTATTATGTAAAATAAATTTTAGAAAAAAATGCAATCACGCATTCATCATTATTTTCCAAACCCACATCTGGGAAAAGTGTTAACTTTCTACATAGTGAAAGTCGCCAGACTAGTCGCCTAGCGAGGCGGCCACCAGAACCTTCCTCCTACATTCACACAATATTGCACCGGTAATCATCATAAAAAGGCGTGGCCTCAGAAACAATCCAGAGATTCCCATTTCGGTATCAAACTGCTCTTCAGGAAGGCTATCTAGGTGACGCTTGACGTTTAGCTAGAATACACAAAAGGAATAAGTAAGGGTGTGACTGAGGGGACGAGGTTTCGACACCTTGCAATTTCTTCTTAAGCGAGATCATCGAAGGGTGGTCGACTAAAAACTGGCGTTGGAAATATGTTGGCCGCGTGACAATATGCTAGTTACGCAAGTCCAAGGAGGAGATAAGATCAAACGGTCAAAATTGAACTTTTACAGGAGAAGCGGTAATGTAAAGTACAAGGAAATTGAGTATTGTGAGAGCGTATTTAAGGCTATATTAAGCTTTGTTTTGCAAGGTTTTAAGGAAATGCACGTCAAGGCAAGTGTCCGCAGTAGGAAATATATATTACACAGGATCGTGCGGTTCAAGGATTTAATAGAAATGGTGTTAATGTGCTTTATGCGGAATAATGATGCATAAGACTACCACTTCTTTATATTCTAAATAGGTTTTTAGATATGATGCAGGTATCAAGCTATTTTCTGAACATCCATTGAATGGAAGTGCGTATCAGGCAAAGTGTGTTGTACTGGCCGAAACAGGCGATGGCATTATGGTGTTATTGGGCAGAAGTTTCACAAGATATACTTCTTTGCCGATGTAGAAAAAAATATATTGGTATTTATAGTAGTTCATAGTACATATTTCACTTGGTTCCAACAGATCGTTATATTCTGACACAGTTCAGAGTACAACTAACTTTCTGGCGTGATTATGTCCAGGGTCGGTTGTTAATGGTTTGCTGAGATTGTTTTAGTAGGAAGGTTCCCTACGTTCGTTATTGAGAAAAGAAAGATGTGCTACCACTCGTTGATCTTCGTCGCCTTCGGTGAATTTTCTTTCTTCTTGGATATTTCGTATCTACTATATGTGTTTGGAAGTGTTTCCTGTGGTGCTGCTTTACAAGCTTCTTTTGTGTTTGTACCAAGTTCTCAGCGAGCAGTTGTTGTAATGAATCGTCTACACTTTTAAGAGCCTACAGAGTAATGTTTATTGACCTGTTTGGAACCACCTTTTTAATCCCAACTAAAATACGATACGTACCAACCAACGATACAAGAAATACCAAAGAAATACAAACCGATTTCCATGTTTGTCAGTATTTTTTCTTTCGTAGAAATGTTAATGGCTTTAATGGCTGCGTATCAACACTACATAATCGTAAACTGCTTTTAAATTATTTAAAACTATTTAAAAAGTACAATTATGCAATAAACTAGAACTTAAAAACATATACCGGATGTTTCTCAAAAACGGTTCACTCTCCTTAACATGCTTATTTTTGAAGGTGGGAAAATGAAATTTACGGGATGTATTTAAAGTATAAATCTAAATTTTTAGACCTAATTAGAATTTTTGAACTACTTCCGGTTTCACCGGAAACGATTATATCTTTTTAATTGTAAATAGGATACCCCATGATTATTTTACTGATTTCGATAGGAATTGACATTCTGAACACAATGGTACTTAATTTGTCACTTTTTAACAAACGAAGTCATTTTTTCTTTAATTTTATTTTTAAATTCTAAACGCAAAATAATATAACACAAACAGAATTTCATGATTATGCGATAAAACTAGTTTGAAATAAATGTTAAAATGGTCTCCTTGTTGATGCTGACAGAGTTTTATTTTCTTTGCAATCACTCCGCAATTGCTTGGGTGATATTATTGCAGTTAATGCTCCTACTTTTGCCTAAAGTTCTTTTTGAGTGACTGATGGTGTATCATACACAAAAATTTTAATGGTATAAAAAAATCTATCGGCGTTAGATCGGGCGACCTAATAAAATAAATGTAAGCTTAAAAACATAAAGTACAATAATAACAAAGGACTATACCTTGCATAACATCAAATGCGTCCGTTATTACCAATCCACTTTCGTTAAATCGAGCATCCAAATAATCAATAACTGCTCCGGCATTATAAGATGGAGCCTCATCTTGTTCAAGTTCAAGTAACGTTGCCTATTTAAATGATCTCCAAAAATTATTGGATCCAGTATTCTTTTTCTAATAACACCCAGCTAACAGTTGAATCCAAAAGGTTCTTGAAAGTCTCCCTGTTCTGTTAAATTTAGATTTTCTTTCAACCAGTATCTTTTGTTATTCTTGTTAAACATTCCCAAATTAGTAAGTCGGCTTTTATCAGAATAAATTGCTTTAAAAGGAAAATTTGCATCTGTTCGATATGTTTCTAAACACCAATTGCAATTATTTAGTCATCATCCATGTAAGGATCTTGATGCAGTTGTGTTTATAACTTCGTTACTTATGTTTGTGCAGAATTCTCGAGACTGAAGAAGAAACTTATATCGCATTCGTTGGCGATTTATCTACTTGAACTTATATAATTTCGTTCTACAAAAGCTAAGACATCAATTTTTTTATCTTCACTGACAATAAATTTTTCTCGCTGCGCATTTTTTGTTCTACTTTTGGAAAATAGTGACGCGTTGGACCGCGATATTCGAGAAATCTTTCTTGGTAAATTCTAGCTGTTTCGCACGAATTATTCCTACCTTCTCTCTAAATCAATAGCACATCAATTTTTTCATTTCTCGTGAATCATTCCATTATTAAATGATTAAACTCAAAATACTAACAGCAAAATGCTATTAGCAGGTAGTTATGACAATAGTGCAAAGTCACAGCGAATTTTTTCCAAGCAGGCCTTGGCATTGCCTTGAAGATATAGCCTTCAACGACAACTGTTGGATCGGTCATAGGTAATTACCTGAATAGATGTACGTCCAACCCAATTCATTTGAGCTTGATATTAATAAGTTTTGTTAGATTTTTGAATAAATTGCTAACATCCATGGCAGTGGTGCCAAATTTTTCGTAACTATTACCTAACGAGCTACCTTATTTTCATTTGAAAAACACGTAAACTTTAAAAGAATGCGTTTATAAGTTTTAGAAGAGCATAAAAACTTTATAACAATGATTTTGTGTTAAAATTGCATTTTTCCCAGCCTACTTGACTAAAAATGAAACAATTTATTCTATTCAGGACACTCTACACTTAAAAATAAGAATTAGAAAAAAATGGTTTCAATTGTTAAAAAGTGACATATGAGATGTCATTGTGCCATCCAAATTAGCAAAATAATACAGGGTGTTCCATTTACGATTCGAAAGATATTATAATTTCAACTGAAACCGGAAGTAGTTTAAAAACTCTAGTTAGCTGTAAAAATGTACATTTATACCTTAAATATGTCCTCCAAATTACATTTTGCCATATGTTTATTTTGAGACGCATCCGGAATAATTAACTAAGTATGCAATGAAAACATAAAATTCTATGAACGTAAATTTGCGTAACCACATGATTTTGAATAAGCATCCCTTATATACTTTTCAAGACAAGTGCATCAATACATCAATTAGGGACTTCTTTTGATATAAACTGTTTAACTATGGATGGATTTAAGATTTTATTTACAATTTCAGATCAAGTAGTTATTTTATATAGATTTTCTAATAATTCTTTGACTACAAAGAGAATGTGAAATTTGAGCCGCGAATATCAACGAAAGATTTACGTATGCTATTCTTTATATGCGATGAAACACTGGCTGATTGCTGATCGTATTTCCTATTCAGTAGCATAAATAAATATCAGCTAGTGTTTTTTAAAGAGAAATAATTATGAAACCAAAAGCTTCTTTGTAAAAAATTTGCGTATATACATAAAACACTTGTTGATATTATTGGCCAACTGATAAAAGATATCCGCAAACTTCATTTAAATGCAAAAATAAAATATGTTACCTTTAGCAATATATTTTGATAGTAAAATTGTTTACGATGTAATTTTATTGTTATACTGCCTATTGAGATACAATTTTATATATTCTATAATTCTAGAAAACAGGCGCGTTATGCATTTTACCATATTTTATTAATAAACTATTTAGTCGCCTTTTAGAGCTAATAAATGAAAAGAAAAGACTGATACTTTAGTTTTTGATAAATCACCAAATCAAACAATTAAAATAACATAGATTTAGTAGCCAGTAGATAAATTAATAGTATATTATTTCATTGAACCTTAAAACGTGACTTCAGAGGCAATTTTATGCTACCTTCCTTAAATAAATCAGTTGGTTTGGGCGTAGACAAACAGATTATTCTGCAAACAAACTAATTTATTATTTTACGAAAAAAATACTCCTTCAAGATACTCTAAATCTGTATAGCACAATCTAGATTTAAAATAAAGTTATTTACAAGATCATTCTAAGTTACTATTAAACTAAGATTCAAATAAAATTTTCAATTATTATAAGGAATAACTTTCAGTTATTCATAACTGAAAATACCAGTGTTATTTACAATATTTAGCAAGTTTTTTAATATATCTTTTTAATGCAAAGAAATACATCTTACAGAATATGAATGAAGCCTTAGAGTTTGATTCCCATTTTTGTAGGATATCCTTGATAAAGAAATCCCAAGTTTGAATTTTAACGAGATGCTTTGATGTTCGGAATTACAGTACTACAAATTGTAAAGGAATTCTATATTGCGTACTGACGGTAAAATGCTGGTCACGATCTGAAGATGTTTTTTTTTCCTGTAACGATTACTTGTTACTATAAAATTGAGTTCGAATTGTGTTATCAAAATAATTAAAGGAAAGTGGAGATCAATTATGCGATTGTTACACAAGCATGTATACAAAATCAAGTAATCATTCTGTAAATCAATTCTTATATACAGTTCCAAGTTTGTGTAAATTCTGAAACCTAACTATAAAGTTTGGACTTGTTTTTATTGTTTATTATTCAAGAAAGCTTTATAATGACGAATTGCTGACTTATAAAGTTGAAGTTCTATTCAAATTATAACTAATTCTTAAGTGCGGAATTTTGCAAGGATAGATGAAATTGAGAACTATTCAGGAAACTTTTCTGAAATAAACTGTATAATTTAATCTTATTTTTCTACTCAAACTATAAAAAGGAGGTAATGTTAAGTTCAGATCGTTTCTCAATTTTAATTTATATTCTTATGAAAATTTATTGAAATAGGAAACATTATCACAGGCATCTATAAACTTCAAGTTTTTTAATAACTACATTTGTACATAGGAACTTTTAAGAATAAAAGATAAACAAGAAATTGATCTAGTAACAGTTTTGCTTTATCATATTACATATGTGTAAGTCGCCTTACTGAAGTGCACTTCATAAGTATAAAACTAGCAGCTGAAACTGAATGAAACAATCTCTACACGTCCAATTGACTCTCAAATTTTATTCTCATCATTAATTATATGATCCCGAAACGTCAGCCTTTAAATAAAAAATTTTTTAACATCTTTCCTGTCTGGATAAAATACGTTATAACCCAAATTCTGTTTTATGCAGTAATTGA
>JAHWXV010636331.1:0-12645 GCA_024586415.1 Phrixothrix hirtus
AAACCGCAAAAAAGTTGTTTAATATACCAATTAATGTGCAAAATAACATATGCTAATGAATGTATAAAAACACTCACATTTAGTAATAAAAAACATCTTTTCATGTGAAAAATCACCAACTGCAAATTTAATGACCTAACTTGACCTGTGTATTTAAATTAACTATTTTATGAGAAACACACTTACCCATAAAAAATAACGTCAGCAAAACTTAATATCTGAATAAATATTTGGTAATATAACTCCTACTACAGTTTAATAATCTAACTTGTCCTCATTAAAAAATAAACGAGTTATTCCTTAAACTTTTATCTTTAAATATGATTTATGAACTATAGTGGTATTAAAATATTCAATTATGTAGATTATAAAGTTTGATAATGATTCTTTTTAAAAAAAACATATTATATAAAATTAATCATATGTAATATTACTTTAAAAAATAATATTAATAAGCGTTCAAAAATTTACTATAATATATTATTTTAAGTTAATTTTTAAGTAATAAAATGATTCTAATTTTTTGTTTTAAATATGAAAACAGATATACGATAATTACTTTTGTTTTTTAATATATAAAAACAGACATGCGGTAATTAAAAAGCAGATATGAGATAATTGCTTTTGTTTTAAATATAAAAATAGGTATGCGGTAATTACTTTATAAAAAAGTAATTGTATGTTAATTATCCCATTTTAATTTAAATAATAAATAAATGACAGGTAATAATTTATTTTAGTTTAATGTCAACATCCGGTCAGGGTCAAATTTATTTCAAGATGTTTTAACTGTTTTAATTGAAATATCTTAAACCTCATATTAAAATTTTAAATAACATACATGTAATAATTTAGGTTGATTCAATGTCAACGCCCGGTCAGGGACAAATTTATTTCAAGATGTTTTTAACTGATTTAATTCCACCATATCTAAAACACCAAATTTTAAATAAAATCATTATACATTTAACCAGTTATGGAACATGTAGCAAACTTGCATTTGGAAAGGTCGGCGGTGATTTTTAATGTTGACGACATAATCGGAAATTACCCAGGATAGGATGCGTCTTTACCATTATATCGTGGGGATATATTCTATATTTTAAAAAGAGTGCACTTACCCGGAGTGCAATTAGAAATAATTGTAATGCGACCTTTTGAGGAGTTATGGGATATCTTGAGAGTGCAAGATATAAAATTTATTGTAGCGTACGATGCTGCTTTAAATAAAAACATTAAGAATAAAATTCGTAATACTCTGTTTCAGAGGATGACTAGAGTATGTAGGTTTTGCAGAGTAAAGCCTACGTACATCAGTTGTTCCTGCAACAGGAAACATTAAAACCGCCGATCTTTTCTCAGCAAAAAACAGTCCTTTTCAGGACTAAAAAATTTTATACATTACTTATTCTTTATTCTTAAGTAAGTGCTATTTGTTTGTTCTAATTCGATGCATGGGCAGTTCCAACCAGGGAGGTCATTGCAGTTCGACGAATCTCTCTCTCTATCTCTCTTCAACATAACTCCATCACACAATTTAATTACAAACAAAACTCCAGTCGTCAACAAACCACCTCCCTACAAACAAAATGACCGCCCGATGCATCCAAGTCCATTCTTGCTACCAAACACTTTCAAAATTGACGATTACCTGCAATACGCTTCAAACCACCTCCATAAAAACAAAATGGTTGACCGATACAGCCTCTTGATACCACCACCCACTTTCTAAATAAACGATTACTCCTCCTACTTTACAAATGGACGACTCACAACTCCTCCCACTTTACTCATTTATAACCTGTTAATTACCTCCCGCCGCCAAAATTGCGGACCATTTTTTTTACATAGGATAGTATGCGTCCCAGAAACCGCTTTGTTACACTACTAATGATCCCTTCCATGATTTCATTTTACATCCCATTGCTGTGAATATTTATTTTTTCACATTTATTTAAATCACTCACGGTCAGTTTATTACGAAGGATTTTGAAAGTTGCAAAAATATTTATTTTCATAGTCTGAGAAAACTTCGTTTAACTTAATATTACTGGTTATTTCATATTATAGCAAATTATTTAGACATTTAAGTTAAACGGTAGTTTATTTAAATTTCTAATCTTAGAACAACGTAATTAGAGAATTATCAATTTCGGTGTCTAATAGCGCCCTTTGGAGTAGTAAAACTATCTAAAAATTATGTTACTGGTACTTCTTTATAGAATAATCCCGATAGAGCTCCTATTTATCAATGGGAACCTGCAAAATATTCTTTTCATCACATGCTCGTGGATTTTGCTGGACCTTTTAAGGTTAAGAATTTTTATATTTTAATAGGTGTATAATCACTGACCTCTAGTACACAATGAAAAACACGTCTAATACGGTTCAAGTTTTACGTAAAATATTCAGTACTTTTGGATTACCCGTACTATAGTTACAGTTAGTGGTTAACGATTTGCTTCTTATGAATTTCAATCATTTGATAAAAATAATGATATTTACATAAATTTACACGGACTTATCGTCCTTCTTCAAATGATAGAAGGGGCACCATTTATGTTGTAAACCTTGGCAACACTGCGTGTTTAAGACGCCATCTAACATTTGTAATGGAAAGTTTGTTATTTTTGAATATAACATTATTCAGAACATTTTGACATTTGAGCATGATTAGTGGTGTTTATAGAAACTTTAAATTTGCACCTCAGCATAAAGACTGGGAAAAATTTTCGTGCGATGATTTATTACGACCTTCGATGTAGATTATCTAGACAAGAGTGCATCGATCAACTTATTTCCACTTTTGGCGATGAAGCCCCATCCTTTATCACTGTGAATAGCTGGTATAACGAGTTTACTCGTGGCCGCCGTTCGCTTATCGACGGAAGTTGTGAAGGTAGTTCAAATTCAGTTGTTGTGTCAGAAAATATCGATGCTGTGCAAAAACTGATAATGCAAGGTCGTCTCATGGGATATGCTGTGATATTGAGGCAACCTTATACCTTACTTTGACCAGCATATGTAAAATATTGCATGAACATTTAGCCGTGAAAAAGGCTTGTTCTCGTTGGATCCCACATACCTTGAAAACATCTGTAAAGATGCCCATGTCGATTGGTACAAGCGAATGCCTACGAAATACAATGGCTGTGAATTGAAAGACGTATATAATATTGTAACAGGTAACGAATCATGGATATATGCGTATGAGCCAGAAAGTAAACAGTAGTCTACTGTATGGGTGTTTCAAGATGAACCAAACCCAACATAGGTTGTTTTTTCGGAAAAACTGGTCATGTGGCACCAGTGCCTTTACAGGAACCTAAAACGGTAACTTCTGAATGGTACACCGTCATTTGTGGACGGCTTAAGGGAAAGAAGGAAAACAAATAAGCGCCTTAGGATTATTCTGCATGACGACAATGCGAGCTCTCACACCTCTTGTTTAACAACCGATTATTTGAACACTCAAAAAATCAAATTAATGAGTCATCCGCTGTACCGTCCTGATTTGGTGCCCAATGACTTCTTTTGTTCCCGAACGTCAAGAATAAATTGCGTGGACAACGGTTTTCGTCGGGAGAAGAAACCAACAATGCGTTTAAATACCATATTTTAGAAATGTCTCAAGCAGAATGGCAAACATGTTTTGACAATTGGTTCGTAAAAATTCAAAAGTATTTAGATCATAAAGGAGAATATTTTGAAAAATAATACACACCAAATACGTTGAACTTCTGCAAAAGTCTATAAAAGTTGTAATTTCTACAAGTTGTATTTCATAATTAAGCAATGAATTACAAAAGTTTCTTTTTCAATAAGAATTTCTCCACATTGTATTCAAGCAGAGAGTCCTGCTAAATGTATATTGGAAGACAGACCCACTCAAAATTTCGTTCATTTTCTGTTGGGATATAGTCTCTGTAAGAAATTATATCGGGAATTCTATATGGAAATTTGGAAAATTGAGAAACGATTGGTAATCTACATTTAATTTCACTAAATGATATTCATGTTTGGAAGTGACTTGCTAGTCAAATATGACCTACTACTAGTGTTTTGCAAAACGATTTCAGCAAATTTAGTTTTTTATGTTACAATTTATATTTTTTTATCACATCCATGTAGATAACAAGGCGAGGAAACTCTTGTATATATAACTTAGTTACAAATATCATTAGATAACCATTGGAGAGTTACTATGTATAGTAAGAATGAGAAGTCCATGTCCACTCCAAGGTTCAAATTGGTTTACACAAATTCGTCCGTACTGAACGTTTATCGATTATTAACACGCTCCCCATTTGAAATATGCGAAGTTACTAGATTACGTTGTATTGCAATCATTCTTAATAGAGATATAAGCGTCACTTCAAATACAGTTTTTATGAGAAGGATGTGCCTTCTGATGCTTGTGTATGGTTGCAGCAATTCAAACGAATCCCATTTCCAGTTGAATATTGTTACGTTTCCTAGCTCAGAAGCACGTGATAGAGTGGAGGGGGAGTTTATACGTAGCAATGGTTATTATATTATTTGTACTTCTCACCAGGAGTGCTGTGGTTCTCACTTAAGTTGAGGAGTTTCTGAAAGAAAATAATTCGAATAAAGTAGTGTGCCAGTCGTTATTCAGTACTAATGAGGAGGTAACACATTTCAGGGACCAAATCAGATTTCCCCAAACAATAACAATTTCTATTCACAAGTGAAATATTATTTAAACAATAGTATAACCATCTCTAATACACATACATAACAGTAAATTTCATTCCCCAAGGAATGCGTTTATCAGACAAGAAAGCTATTAATCATAGTAGACCAACCTAAAATTCCGTACTCGCATGCTCGTAAAATAATTGTATTTTCAATCTAAAAGTTATTGACAATGTTCTTTTGAAGGATCAAAACTAACTTAGATCATTCTTCAAGTATATCTCGTATATTAAATATTGACATTTAATTCAGGATAGCACCAGCGACCTTTATACACGTAGATGAAAGCAAAAATATTAACTTTGTAGAAAACAATACATGTCAAATTATCCGATAAATACGTTTAAAACATTATAAAGCAATTAAGTAGAAAAAAAATTAAATGCAAGTTATTTTTTCCGGGAAAAGTAGCTGTATTCTAGTCTTAAATAATTTAGACCTTAATTAATTTAAGAAAATTTGTTAGATACTGAGTAGGTTGCATAGCATGTTGAATTGATATACTTTTAAAATAACAGCAGGATGTTAAAAGATATTTATATTAAACTTTGAACGATATTACTTTATAATACGGTTCTGAATTTCTACATATTTTAAGATGAGCAACTAATATTTGATTTAGGAGAAGGTAAATAAGTTCCAAAATATTTATGAATTTGATATACGTAGGTTTAGCATAATATGGCACCGAAAAATAACTTACACAGGTTTTATAAGTTCGATAACGGCGTTGATATAAAAACTATTCTCGAAAAGGCACAGATGGACTTGAATTAAATTACGTATACACTGACGTCTAGGATTCGTTTATGAAGCTTCACTTCTAATATTCTCCATAACGAATATTGATTACTAGATTAATTATTTATGCCACCAAAATTGCGGTAGGAAACAGAAAGTAACTATCACGTGTGAAGTAACATCGTCATAGGAAAGGAACTGAATAAAATTTTACAACGTTATACAGTCCATAGGTTGTCTAAAACTCCATTCGATCGCCGGGGCGTCTAATAGTCATAATCTGCCTTTTCGTTAGCAAATATTGAACAACTTTAAGCCCAACAGATCAACTATTAAAATAAATTAGAATAATAATTACCAATTACGCTATACAAGAGCTTAATGAATACAAACCATTGTAAACAGAATACGATGTAAATTATAAGATTTCACGTTAACTTTCAAGCTACAATTAATGTTCCCAGTAGATTATTCTGGCTAAATGCTACATACCGGTTTTAAAAATCCACAAAATAACTTGGAAGATAATGTAAATTTATCATATCCAAGCGTTCAAAAATGTCACCAAAAAATTTAATTCAGGCTTTTATGCGCTAGATAAAACACTTCTAACTAATACAATATGAGAAACTAGATTTCCGTAAATTGTTTTAGTTAAAAACAGAAATTAGGTTTTGAATACCACAATGTAATGAAAAAGAATTACGTTAATTCAAACAAATAAACAGCACCCCACAAAACTATTGACATTTAATAATAGATTTCCATTTTTTTACATTAAAAATCCTATGCAAAGTAAATACGGGGTCCTTATAAATAATTTTTCTCTGTAATTACATTAGAAATGCATATTAGCGAAATGTGATCGTGGTAGCGTGCACTTCTCGTTCTTGACTGTACATTCAATTGTTCAGACAAATAAAATATAGCTTCTATTTGAAGAATAAATAAATAAATACAATATAGCTTACTCTATTGAACCTACAAATAACCACAAATAAAATACAAAGCC
The DNA here is from genome assembly GCA_024586415.1 of Phrixothrix hirtus. Classification (NCBI taxonomy): domain Eukaryota; kingdom Metazoa; phylum Arthropoda; class Insecta; order Coleoptera; family Phengodidae; genus Phrixothrix; species Phrixothrix hirtus. Next base: position 6,470 of record JAHWXV010636331.1, read on the forward strand.
AAAACATACGTTAAAACTATCAAAACTGTTAAAATACGGTTTTAATATTTAAAAGATTAAACAATTTGTAAACATTTACCGTATTATATTTTCTCAGATAAGTGAACTAAATTTGCCTCTCAAATAAACATGGAATATTTAAGCGCAAATAATTATATCGAAGGTGTTTTCTCCAACTAGAGGTAGCATGAAGTAAATTAAACATAACTTGATAATATTATTCTGGCTCCTAGTCATTTCTAAAATGTAGCTTAGATCACTTATATGTACATGTTAACTATCACACCAATGCCCTAAAGGAATTACAATTTTTGTATAACGACGTAAAATCTGGAAAATACAGTAAGGCAGAAAACAAAAAAGTAACTTCTTCTAGTTACTTTTCGTATGTGTATTCTTATTTCAGGCCTTACGGCCTCAAAGAACTATTTGTTGAGAGAGAAATGATACTTTTGCCGAGGTTTGTGTACTACTTTATTCACAATCACTCAACATACCCAATAAAAGTTGACATTATTCATAAAATTAATGACAAGCGTTTAATAACTTTTTAACAGTTGTCATTGTAACAAGAATGGTGATAACACACGTAGTAAATCTAAACTGATTGGACTGTTTATTTAAATCACCTTATACAAAATTTAGCTAGGAGAATTAAGTTACCCTAGATTTGCAAATTTTGTATTTAATTGATTTTCACCTAAACCATCGGTTAATATTTTATCTGATATATATGTTCGGCGCTAATAGAATCACTTGAGCAGTCTTTAGCTATTGCTTCCATTCTCTATTATGTTTCAGAGTTATTTTAGTTATTTTAGAGTAGAACAAGATTGCCCAAAATATTGGATACGATGCCTTGGCACAAAATTTTATGGGTCAAAAATATTTACCAAATCTAATAACAGTGTATAGTAAGAAATCAAGTCTAAACAATGTTGTAGAAATGTTAGAAAATGCTTAAAAATAGAATGCGAACGTAATATCAACGTAAATATATTTTTACGCCATTATGTGAAATGGACGTTGAAATGAAATTAGGTAAAAGAAAGTATTGTTTTCGACAAAAATTTTCAATGACGAAATTTTAGTGGAAATATACGTTTTCGTGTTCCCTGAGTACGAAAAATTGTTTTTGAAAATTGGTCTGTGTGTGTGTGTGTGTGTGTGTAGTCGTGTGTGTAGTCGTGTGTGTGCGCGTGTGTCTGCGTGTGTGTGCGCGTGTGCGTTTGCGCGTGTATGTGGGCACGTAGACGCGCAGGCGGGCGGGTCGTGAGAGTGAGGTGTTGGGGAGCGCGGAATTCGGTTGCGGAGGTGCGGGCGAGTTTGCGTGCATGTGCGCGTACGTTGCCGTTTGCATGTGCATGCGCGTGTGTGTGTGAGGATTCGCGTGTGCGTACTTGTGCGCGTGTACGCGCGTGTGTGTATGCGTGCGTGCGTGCATGCGCATGCGTGTTTGTGAGGGTGTGCGCGAGTGTGCATGTGCGCTTGTGCGCCTGTGTACTTGCGCAAGTACGCCTGTAAGCGTGCGCGTATGCGCGTGCGCCGCGGCCAATGCGCGGGGTACAACTAGTGCGTGAGGCGGGGCGTGTGGTGAGGCGTTGCGTGCGCGTGTTTGTGCGTTGTTCTATGCGTGTGCGAGTGTCTATGTGCGTGTGTATGTGTTTATGTGTCGGTAAATACGTTATCTCAGAAACCGAAAGTCCTAGAGAAACAAAATTTTATATCTGAGGTTATATCCATCGTCGCATGCGACTGCAACAATTTGTTTAAAAGCGGTAAACCGTAATTGCCACTTTGCTTTTGCCATTTTTTGTTTTATTGAGATTTTTTCGAAATCGGCTCTAACGATTTTTTTAAAATTTTCTATGCTTATTAAATATTTATTGCTCTTTCATATCATCTAGGCGATTCTTCCTAAAATTTTCCGTAAGTCGAGTAATTGGAAGCGTTTTCGCCGTTAAGTCTGAATTAAATAACTACGAAACTAAAAACCCTAGCTAAATGAAAATTTATATTTGCCGTCATAATCTCTTTAGTGTGTTAAATCAACAACTTGGTTAAGATTGTATGACCGGAGGTACCACCTTATTTCTGTAATTTTTAGATATTTTCCGAATTTTTTCGAAAGCGGTTATAACGATTTTTTAAAAATTTATTGTGTTTATTCAACATTTAGGACGCTTTTGTATAATCTAGGCGGTTGCTCAGAAAGTTTTGTACAAACTGAGTAACTGGAAGTACTTTAACCATTAACTCTGAATAAAATAACTCTGAAACTAAAAGTCCTAATCAAATGAAAATTTATATTTGGGCTCATAATCGTATTTTTATGAAAATCAATAATTTGGTTAAAATTTAATAACCGCAAGTGTCACTTTATTTCTGTGATTTTTCAATATTTTCCGAATTCTTCAATTTCATTGTTTTCTTGAAATCAGCTGCAACGATTTTTTTCAAATTTAGTATATTTCTTAGCTAGTTAATTTATTTTTATATTAACCAAGGATCTTCTCCAATAAATTTTTGATAACCGAGTAACCGGAGTACTTGAAGTATTAGTTGTGAACAACGTATCTCATAAAGTAATGAATATATTTAAATCAATAACTGTGTTTAGGTTTTATATCTTTCGTACATGATACGGCAAGAATTTAGTTAAAATCTAATGCCGGAAAGGGCCACTTTTTATTCTTGCGATTTTTGAGTTTTTGTGATTTTCTCGAAAACGTTTTTAAGAATGTTTTTGAAACTTGCTGCGGTTCTCATGTCATTGATATCCTTTTACGTGAACTAAGAGGTTTTCCTAAAAAATGTGCTAAAGCTAATTATTAGAGAAAATCTCTGGAGTTCAGCAGGGTTTTGCAGGTCCACTAACTTGGATGGATGGCCCTTATAAATATCGTTCCCAAAATAAACGTAAATAATATTTTAATTGTTTGTGAACATTTGCATATATGTATATCTATGTACGTAAGAGAAAGTCGTGTGTTGTCTCACACACCAGATTTTTTATTATTATTTTGTTATTTACTAATGAATAATAATTTAAAAAATCAAAAGCTACTCCCCAGTTCGTATTTTTACAAATTGTTTTTATATAGAAGTTTAAATTGGTATCTCTCCAATTTTGATAGTTGTACAACTTCGGATTTAAATTACTACATCTTTATAGATGGCACAGTTATTATAGTTCGTAGCTAATTTCATTTAATACCTGTATATAAACTTGCTTGCTGTGCGTTTCAAAATGTAAAACCATAGCCTGGGATTTTATTAACAGCTTCCAACTTACACTTTTATTTGTAATTACATGTAGGCAGTTTTGTATTTCTCACAAAATAAGAGCCTCCCAGTTCACATGTGTTAGATTTGTTTGGCCATGGAAGTTAAATTTCATTTTATCTTCTGGTAAAAGAAAAACTAATTTATATGTAGTAATAATGAAATTGGTTTTTCTATTAGAAAGATGTTGGTATCCAATATATTGTCAATATGATCAATATGATGTTGCAGATACAATTACTTACTGCCGATTGGTGTATTCTGCCTACCTAGGTATTATAGTAGGCACAGTTAAATTTTCAAGATTTTCCCATTATAAAGAAGAGTTACATTTGCATATAATTCCAGAATATTTGAAGAAATGTTGGTTTTATAAACTATGCTATCTGGGATGCATTTTTAATATTATAAATTTTATACAAAATGCAATGAATTATTTCAAATTACTTGTGGAAATTTTCTTCCACTTTGTATTTATGCGATCAGTGATTTATTATATCAATTTAATGTCATTTTCCTTTGGTTCGTATGTGTAATCAGTCATTTTATAAATTATATCAATTTAATTCCTAAGCAGCTATATATTGATTTTTTTATTGTCTGGTATCGCAAGACGAGTGACCGATTTGTTTATTTCCTTTTTACCTACATACTTAGTTTATATTTGTATATTATAAACATAAAATGTAATGTATCTCTCTTCCCCCTCCCGCTGTAATGTATATACACTTACCTCTTTCTGTATCTTACTCTCTCCTATATGAGATATTTGCTGTTAGTTTGAATTCATTTGTAATAATTAGAGCAATTACATCTTCATCGTATGCCAATTGAGTTCATATTGTAATAATGGCAATATTAGCAATTACACCTTCTTATATATTAATTAAGATCGATTGTAATAATTAGAGCAATCACATCTTTTTGCTATGCAAATTGAGTTCATTAGTAATAATTATATATTCATGCTAGCTCATTATTGCGTGATAGTAGGGAAGATTAGAGAGTTCTACGTCAGCCTCACAGCCGCACGGAAAAGGATTATTCGCGACCCGCGGTGAGGCTGTTAATTCTCTGCTTTATTAGCGGTTTCACAGTTTAATTCGCGGTTTATTTCGCTGTTTTGCGGTTTATTTCGCGGTTTAATTAGCGGTTTCGAGGTTTTATTCATGGAGTTTTCAATTAAATTAGCGGTTTATTTCGCGGTTTCGCAGTTTTATTAGCGGTTTTTAGGTTTAATTCGGGGTTTATTTCGCTGTATCGCGGTTTTATTCGAGTTTTCGCGGTTTTATTCACGGTATCTCGGTTTAGTTTGCTATTTTATTGGCGGTTTCGCGGTTTTATCTACGGCGTTTTCAATTTAATTCGCAGTTTCGCGGTTTTATTGACGGTATCGCTGTTTAATTCACGGTTTATTTCGAGGTTTCGCGGTTTTATTAAAGATTTCGCGGTTATGCTGTTTTAATTCTCGGTTTATTTCGCAGGTTAGCGGTTTTATTTCGTGGTTTTTCATTTTATTTCGAGATTTATTTCGCGGGTTCGCGGTTTTATTCACGTTTAGCGGTTTAATTGACGGTTTTATTAACGTTTAGCGGTTTTTTATTCACGGTTTAATTTTATTACGGAATATTTTTGATAATTATATTTTTATGATTCAAATTTATACTCGAGAGCATATTAAAATTCTTTATTATATAATTAGCCTGGAAGTTAATTTAAAAATCGAACCTCTAATCAAATTGATTTAAAATTCTTTATTATGCAATTAGTTTGGAAGTTAATTTAAGGATTAATTAGCGATGTCGCGGTTCTGTTTGCGGTTTTCATTCGCGGTTTAAACAAGAACCTCTCGAGACTTATACTTATACAAACAGGTCTGAATGATTCAGCTTCCTGCAGGCTGCAACACGCATAAAATGACGACATCAAGGTACGCGACTGTAAAACGCCGTATAGTGACTTTATATATCAACCGAATACCATTTAATATTTAAATCCACATTAGATTATTTAAGAAATTTTATGTTCACATTAATTAGTGATGTTTAATTAGTGACAGAGGATAATACATAATTCAAATATTTTCATTATTTATTCGGACATTAAATGAATGTAAGAATTATCTTCTAAAGTTATCAAAATGATCTATAAAAATCTCGTTTAATATAATAACTTGACATATTCTTAAACTATAACCTTTTTCAGATACGGTTATTTTAAAGTAATATAAGCTGCAAATGTTAAGTTTAAAAATAAAAAATGTAGAACTTTTGAAGAATTCGATCTTAATAAACAAATTCTTTTTATTGTAATAATTCGACATCTGGACCCAAAAATGACAACGAGGATATTTATGTTTCCTGAAATTTTCTCGTAAATGGTGCTAAATAAGGTAATTGTTGAAATAGCAAAGAAATAGTTCAACGTTTAAATCCTTTTAGTGAAGTAATTATGAACCTGAACCCAAAATGACAACGAAAATATTTATGTTTCATGCATTTTTTCGTAAATATCACTTCTATTATCTAAACATATGCATTTATAATAATTATAGCACAATTTTACCATTACAAATTATTTCTTATTTAGCTGAACGTTTCTGGGGGCTTAGTTGACAAATCCTAACAATGTAAATTTTATTTTAAATATTTTTCACTATATTGATCATCGATAAGTTGCTAAACAATTTATAACAAAGCAGCATTGTTATTATCTAAGGGGACCCTTTTTCTTACCTGCTTCTTACACTATGCCATTCAAATCATTTTAGGGTTTTAGATAAATTTTCAGGTTTTAAACTGAATGTTTTTAAACAAGTGAAATTAATTACAGACATCCACATACATTAATATATTTACACTATTTTATTCTTTTAATTAAGAATTAATAAA
>JAHWXV010636371.1:0-14191 GCA_024586415.1 Phrixothrix hirtus
CTATTTATTGGTAACGAATATTAATTATTTTAATTTTGATTATATTGTGAAAATCATTTATTTATTTTGTCAATAAATTAATATAACCACCTGACCTTTCGATTCCGCCGTTGACCGAATCAAACATTAAATCAAAGTTCGTTTCGAGACCGAAGTTCGAGCGACGTCATTCAGATTAAACGGCGTCCCTCGTAAGAAAAGCTGTTCCACGTCATCCTGGACGTCAGAATCGTCAAGGCTGGATTACTAACTACACAAAGAACCACCCCTCACGACTAACAGCTACCACCGGGTAGAACGCAAGTTCTTAAAGTCTCCTTGTGCCGTTCAGCAAGGACTGAAACGTCACAAGGTTCGTAGAATAGAAGAGATGGTTTCCTGGTGAAAGGCAAGAGCACTTTAAAAAGGCTTCTCATATAGAAAAATACAAGCAACTAATAGGAGTCGTTGATGTTTGCGACCAGGACATAAAACCATGATTGTTGTGGAATAACAAGGAGTTGATTCAGAAAAATTGATCTTCGCCTTATACAAATAATGTTATACTTTAGAGTTTTGTTTGAAATCAACAGCAGAAACAAAATTGCATTTTTAGATTTTACTCTTCAGTGCTGTAATGAAATTTTGGAAAAGAATTCAATTCAATATGCAGCACTAAGTTTTGTCAATTTCATACTAATGAAAGTGTTGGTAATCCTGAACATTGTTTTATACCAATTTCACCAACAGAGAAGAAGGAACGCCCACTGAAGAAATGCGTTGTATTTAGGGAAAATAAAATACGTACAGATTCCAGATATGCACTGAGTGCCCAGGAAATCCTGCATTTTGTAGTATTGAGAAGCTTTCCGTAAAACACAAGCAAATTACTATGTACTACGAATAAATAGTGAAATAAATGATTTGTAACGTTTTATCAACTTTCTCACTATATTTGAATACTAATAAGGTTCAAATAAATTTATTAGGTGACATTTAATAATCTGGTATGCAAGTCCGCTGTAGGTGTATCAGGCTGGTGCGAAGAAGTTAATTGGAAAATAGTCTCATATATGTCAAATTTCGAATTAATAGCTATGATTCCATTAAATCTTCGTTCTAGCAAGGTCATTGTATAAGTTATGCATATTTTATATCAATCTCTCCATCCTGTCTTCTATTTCTTAAACGTTCACATATTTTACATATTTTAGGAATAAATAAAAAGTAAGGAGTAGGATTATGTATAAAGAAATCATGTCATGTCGCTGCAGCATTTTTTTAAATTAAATTTAGAGTTTCGATTAAATTATTCTATATAACTCGCATTATTTATGCATGAAATAGGCATAAACTAGTTATAAACACATATAATCACCATATCTTTGATTTATTCTTATTAAAAGTTAATCATTAATTATAATAGCTGTGACTGAGAACTTACCTTTACCAACTAATTGTAGATAATGTAAAAACTGCATAGTTGAAGATCCTGCCGGAATATGTCCAAATACTTTAGGTATTAAACTTATATCTCGTTCCGGATGAAAACCATAAGCTTGAGAAAATAAATTCAAACATAAAGGTAGAAATCTAGATTTTTTGTGGCAAAGATTTTTCATAATTTTTTTAACAAAGCTAGTCGTATGAGGTATCTCGTAAAAGCCCATGGTATTAAACATTTCCTAAAAATTATTAGTAAATGAGATGTTAAACCATAGGAATGAGTTGTACCTGCAAATCGTATCGAAAAGAAGCTAGAAGCATCGCTCCTGTATTTTTAGAGTGTGCGTAGTATGCACTAGCTCCTAAACTAATTGCCATTTTTAATTTCATATTATATTCGGGTTTTTCAGATAATAAAACGTATAAACAGGTTGTCCCTTGGGAATGGCCAATAAACGATAGTTGTTTGTAATCAGTTGCCTTCAATATGTAATCTATCGTGTCCGCTGTATCGATAACTCCTAATTCGTGCCAACTAAAATTCCAATACTGTTTACTATCCTCATCAGGATCTAAATGTGTATGATTTCGTGAATATATTGTTCCACGGTAATTGATCATCCAAACATCAAAACCGGCATCTGCTAAAACATATCCTAGAAAAAAAATTTTGAGCTATTATTATAAATACAATTCTAATATCAAGAAATGATATGTCTTCTGTAATTACAAATTATTTCAACAATTTTTAGTTATATTTATTCTATAGCTAAAATGCAAGTTAAACAGTCATTCTACCTTTGAACTCAGGTATGTAGCTAAATATTGCCGTGCTACCTTTTGATTAGTCATTTGACAAAGCAAAAGTCATGTAACGACCGCCTTGGTTTCGGAATTGAATACAAAACTTTCGGTTATTTAAAATAGTGATTACAGGTCGTCCCTGGCTATTTACAGTATCTTTAACGACATTTATTTATTCATGTATCGAAGATAGCATTATGCAAAATTTGAGCTCAATGTATATCAGGAAGTTTGCGAAAAATCGACTACAAGATTTGATCCATACGGACAGAGCGAGTTAAATAAAAAGCATTAATTGAAATTAATTAATTTATATTTTTACGATTGATTCATGTATTGCCATTGCAGATAGATGAGCAAAATTTTAGCTCAATTGGATATCAAAAAGGGAGTAAAAATCGATTACAAAATTTGATCCATACGGACAGAGGGACTCAAATAAAAACCAAAAAAGCATCAATCGAAATTAACTAATTTAATTTTTAGAATTGATTCGTAAATTGTCATCGAAAATAGGTGACTATGCAAAATCTCAGCTCAATTGACATCAGGAAGTGGGCGAAAAATCGATTACAAAATTTGACCCATACGGACAGAGTGAGTTGAATAAAATCATGTACAGGATCGTTCAATAACTCCCTAGACTAACCCAGAGATGGTGCCTTTAATGAAAAATCTTTATAATTCTTAGAAAATACCAACTTTAAAATGATATGTGTCAAAATTTTATGACAATCGGACCATAAAATACTGAGTTACAGTGATTTAAGTGACGCTACTTTTGTAATTTTGGAAACTGCCTTTAATGGGAAAAATACCATTCAAGCACAGCAATGACTTTAAAAGTGTTATCTGAAAGTAACAATTTATCGATGGTATGCTGATTTCAAATGGACACAAATGATGCTGAACGTTCTTGTGATCCAAATGAAACGATGACTCAAGAAAACATCAAGCAAGTCCTGAAAAACATGATAGAAGATCCAAAAGTGAAAGTGCGTGAAATAACTGAGATCATGAAGAGATCAATTGGTAGTGTTTTCACTATTTTGCGTCAAAATTTGCTGATGAAATAGTTTTTTCCGAATGGATGCCGGGTTTGCTCATAATAGAACAAAAACAACAGGTGTCGATGATTCAGAGTACTGTTTGGCATTGTTTACTCAAAATGAAAAGTATTTTTTACGTCTGTATGTGACAATGGATGAAACATGGATTCATCGTTTCACTCCGGAATAAAATCGGCAGTCAGCCAAGCAAAGAGCATCTGGTGAAAGCCTTTCGAAATGTCCGAAGACACAACAGTCTGCCTCTGTATTTTGAGGTGCGCACGGCATAACATTGATTGACTGACTTGAAAAGGGAAAAAACCATCAATAGCAAATATTGCATGGTATTATTGGTGCGTTTAAAGGATGAAATCGCTGAAAAATGGCTACAAATAAAGAATAAGGAGAAAGTGATCTTTCACCAAGGCAATGCACTGTGTCACAAGTCGTTGGAAACGATGGCCAAACTACACGAATTGGTCTTAGAATTGCTTCCCCACCCACAGTATTCCGCAAATATGGCCTCCAGTGATTACTGACTGTTTCCAGGCCTCAAAAAAATGCTCCAGAGAAAGAGATTTGGCTCTAATGATGAAGTTTATCACTGTAACTGAGGGTTATTTTGAATCCAAAGATAAATCGTTGTACACACATGGTATAGAAAAGTTAGAAAAGCGTTGGAATGATTGTATCGCAGTTGAAGGAGATTATGTTAATGAATGAGAAAGAATTTTGCCAAAAAAATGTTGTTTTAGTAATTAGTCTCCGGACCTATAGAACGATGCGTTTATAAATAAAAATGACTAAAATTTGGTAAGTAACGAAACAAATAAACGAAAAACTTTAATAATGTGCACAGACATCGCGATCCCTTAGGCAATCATTAACTCTCTACGCATTCTTAAAATGAGATGGTTGATGTTTGCCTGAAGGATATGATTCCATAGTTGCTGTAGCTTTTGTCGGGGTTACATCTATCTAGCCCCAAATACGATCAATATGTGCTAAATCAGTAGAACGGAAAGATCACTGGAATAAATTAATGATATCGTCTTATAGGTAACCTATAGTAACTATTGTATTATGTGGTCGCGCATGGTCTTGCGAGAATAGTAAGTTATTCAACTGTTCCAGGTACGGAATTAACACAGACGCTAAGACTTTATTAATATACCGTACAGCGGTCAATGTCGCAGGAATGAATACTAAAGGTATCCTACTACTATGTGCAATGGCACTCGAAACCATTACTCCCTGCGTGATAGCAGCACTTAACAGAAAATACTAAAATGTTACGTTCACCATGTAGCCACCGCACTCGTGTATGACCATCATAGCCCCACAAACGGAACCTCGACTTATCCCTCAAAGCTACTTAATTCCATTCATGGGTCCACCATACTCTGTTATTACACCATTGAAGGCTTGCCGCATGATGAACTGGGTAAACAGAAGAATGCAACGTACGATCTAACAGAATGCACTCTTATATAAATCAAATATATGCATGCTCTTGATCCCATTGCTGTCAAGCAATTGTTTCCTACTGCTCTGGTAGTTTATAATGAAGCTCTCAGAGCAGCAATCAGAAGGGCGCGGTCTTCTTGGTTTGTGTATTCTTAGACGTTCGTAACTAGGTTGACGTTGACGTTGACCTTCTTGTAACCAGGGATTTCAACACTGCATAATTGTGGTCATATTACGATTTAAGCGAGGGCCTATACCTCGAAAGGATTCGCTATGTTCTTTAAGGCTAAGAATACTACCTCCTTCAAAATCGTCTAATTGGCGATAACGAAAACGTCGGAGGACTTAAGGCATTTGAGTAAAACGTGTTGAATTAATCTGTAGATCTTACAATTCATAAAATGTCAGAAAACAACTCTAGGTATAATAAGAATGAAAGTCCGTGTCCACTCCAAGGTTCGTCGGAGGACTTAAGGCATTTGAGTAAAACGTGTTGAATTAATCTGTCGATCTTACAATTCATGAAATGTCAGAAAACAATTCTAGGTATAATAAGAATGAAAGTCCTTGTCCACTCCAAGGTTCAAATTGGTTTGGATAAATTCGTCCGCACTGAAAGTTTATCGATTATTAACTCTCTTCCCTTTTGAAATGGGGAGTTACTAAAATACGTTGCTATATTATAATCATTCTCAATAGAGATAACGCGCAACTTCAAATATAGCTTTTGTAAGAAGGATGCGCCTTCTAATGCTTTTGTATGGTCGTTGCAATTCAAGCGAGTCTCATTTCCAATTGAGCATGCACGTACTTGACTGTACCTAACCTAGCAAATCAACGATGATGATAACAAACACACTAAAAAATCAATGAAATAACTTCTGGTTTCCTAGTTTTAACCACTTTTATATCTATCTAATTAAAAATTATTATAAAAATTTCAATAAAATTGGTCCATAAACTGTAGATGTTCGGATTTTTATGGAAGGAGTATTTTAAAAGGACATTGTGGAACTTACTGCCAGCATCCAGTGGACGCTATAAAACTTACTTTTTCCTAAAACCTTTCTGTACATATACTGTAAATAAAACGCAAGCTGATTCTTCTCAAAACTACATAAATGTGGAATTCATTTAAATATGAAAAATGTCTCTAAAAAGCCGCTTATTAAAGAAATACTCACCTAACCCTTTTCTTGGTCCTGTAATAATCCATTCAATAGAGCTTGTTGTCATGCCATGACTTAACAAAACAGGAGCTCTATTCTTTGATGGACCGTCCCTTCCATAAGGGATGCGATGACTCTCTAAAATATATCCGTCAGAAGTAGTGACTATGTGAGTTTCACATTTATAACCATGTCTATCAATGATATCCGGCTAAAAAATACAATAAGAGCTTTACTTTATGTGGGCCACGAACACACGCCCACATGCATCAACCAACACATGCATGCAACAGGCACGTACTAATCAATGCAAACACGCACTCAAGCACGTACGCATGCGCTCATGCGCGCACTCTTAAACGCGCAAGCACATACGCACAACCACACGCACTCGTGCGGCGCGCACATACATGCACACACAAACGTAAACACACACACATATACACGCACGCATACGCTCACGCACGCACGCACGCATACACACACACATGCACACACACGCGCGCGCGCACATATAGTCACAAAGGCACACTCGCACCATATTTAAGTTTTTATCTTATGTACATGAGACTGCAAGAATTTAATTAAAATCGAATGACCGGAAGTGCCACTTTATTCTTGTGATTTTCTCAAAAATATTTTTAACGATTTTTTTTAAACTTGCTACAGTTATTATGTTTCTGGCATCCTTTTACGTGAACTTAGGTGACAAAAATACATTGAAACTAGTTATCATAGAAAATCTCTGGAGTTAAGCAGGGTTTTGCGTGTCCAGTAACTTGGATAGGCGACCGTTACAATTATCGTTCCCAAAATAAACGTAAATAGTATTTTAATCATTTGTGGACCTTCGCATATTCATATATCTACGAGTGTGCGTTTTTATATATGCGGAATGGGGTTCAAGGAAGGTAAATAAAAACAGAGAACTATATTTCTTTTTCAATATGTTTTCGTTTAATTCTAATGTATTTCTCAGCTCAAGCAATTTATATATTTATACCAGTGAAAAAAAATAATTCATTTTGTCCTCAAAATACGCTGAAACTACAGTTTTTACTTCATCATCGGACGAAATTTTTTCCTCGAAGTTCTTTCTTCATATTCGGGAACAAATAGTAATCGCTGACATCTTTTCTATAATAGTTTCCACTGGTTTTCTTCATTTTGTTAACAACTTTTATAGCGGCAAGATATTCAACTTTACCCATATTGAAAATCTTTTTATGTTATAACTTGTTTAAATGACAATCACTCAAACATTACTAATTCAATAGTTTTGTTTAATTACGTCTTCTCCTTTGTACAACTGGATGATGCTACATAAGGGTGCCTTTAAACATTCTCTTCTTAATGTGAGAAGGGAATGAAGTTTTGTTTATATTTGGTGGTTTTTATTGTTATGGTTCAAAAGTTTTGAGCCAATTTTTTAATTGTGGCAGAGGAGTCGTAAGCAAGGCGCTCGAGAATGTTTGCTCTGCGCGTCTCAGTCAGTTTTATAAGGTTTAGGTTTAGATCTTTACGAATATGTTTGTTTTTCATGTAACACGGAGCATTGGTTATTGATCGGAGCAATTTGTTTTGCTCAGCTATAATTGTTTGTTTTGCTCTAGGTGACCCCAGGGACCATAATTCGTTACCGTAAATCAATGCGGGTATTAATACTGCTTTCAATATTTTGCTCTTAACTTCTACCTTAATTTTGCTTTTTGGGCCTAAAACATTGTACAATCTAAAAATTGACATTTTCATTGGAACTGCTCTTCGTTTAGAATGGAGTTGAAAATTTAAGTTAGAGCCTAGGGCTATGTCCAGGTGAGTGCCGCTTGTTTTAATGTTGTTTTCCTAGTAGATGGAATTTGCCTCGTCTTTTAGTAAATTAGATCACTTTGGTCTTTTGAGTATTTAGTTTAATTTTCCAAGATTTACAAGAATTATGAAATGTTTTTTCAGCTTTTCTAAGCCTAGCTCTAGCGTAGGATATTCTGTAGTTGCTGGATAAAATTTCAGTATCTTCTTCGAACAACAATGCTCTAAGTCCTTTGATTTCCTTCAATTTTGGAGCATCGTGGACAAAGGTGTTGAATAAAGTGAGGAAGAGAGGCGGTCCATGACGAATACCCTCTCTTGCCTTTCTCACGGTGGATATGCCGAAGCCTACTTTGACTCTAAAGACTCCGTCAGTTAAGAATGGGTTAATAAACCTTATAAAATCGATCGGGATTTTCAGGAGTGTCATTTTGAAGATTACTGTATTCTTCCAAACCTTATCATATGCCTTCTCTATATCAAATAATTCATTTTTGACCTCAAAATACTCTGAAACTGCAGTTTTTACTTCATCATCGTACGAAGATAGTTTTTCCAGAAGTTCTTTCTTCATATTCGGGAACAAATAGTAATCGCTGACATCGCTTGTATAATAGTTTGCAATGGGTTTTCTTGTTTTGTCAAGAACCTTACAACGGCACGATATTTAACTTTACCCATATTGAAAATCTTTTCACGTTATGACTTGTTTAAATGACAATCACTCAGACACTACTAATTCAATAGTAATAACACATCAATCTAGACGTTGCAATTGGTTTACCAAGCCACGCCCTTCAGTATTCCCTCCACTCCGCGAATATAAAAACGCCCGCTCATATGTTCGTAAGAGGAAGTCGTTTGTTATCTCCCACCAGATTTTTATACTTGGTTTATGATATCATAGTAACTTTTAAAAGATATAGTGACTTAAATGTACAGTCAAGAATGGGAAGTCCATGCTCAATTCGAACTGAAATTCGCTATAATCGTAACAACCATACAAAAGCAATATAAGGCGTATCCTTCTTGTAGCAGCTGTTTTTCAAATAGCGCGTGCGATATCCCTATTAAGAGTGATTGTAGAATTTGCTTCAATAATAATTTAGGAAACAGGAAATTATCTATGTTGGTACACTTTGCTAGTGTTTTTTATAATGAATTTTTAAAATTTATTATGCTTAAAATATAAATTAAATTAAACAAGTTAATGCATTAAGTTGTAAATAACTTGAGCATATAAATTGGTTCGAATCCTATCAAGCTGTGAGAACATATGTACCAGAAAAAAATACGAAATTTGTAGTTAATGTTAACGTTCGTTGTATTGCTGCTAATCGTATATCAAATGGGTTCATTTTGTTTAGATAACTTTTTTACAAATAGCCTTATGCTGATTAATCTAAAAAATCATCAGATAAACTCCACAAGTGCAGTAAGAAATAACTGCGTTCCTAATAATCTACTGAAAGACTAGAACTTTGTATGATAAAACTTACAGGTAGTTTTAAATATGAAATGAAAAATTTTTCATCTGAAAAGGAGCATCATTTAGTTACATAGCATATTATAATCATAGGTGGCGTTGATAGTTCAGAGGAGGTTGTATGTGAGAAATACTGCATTTTTCTATATTTACTCATGATACTGACATGGCAGTAAGAATTCTTAGCATTAGCACAGACAACTTGAACGTGAACTGGATTTGTTTGCTTTTCTAGGACAATATGCAACTGCATTGTCACAAACTACTGCAAAACTTATAAAGAAGTCTGCAGGAGAAGCTAGTACCAAAGACAATTATAACTATCGCTATGAGAGATTAGAATACGCTGCTATTCCAGAAGACAAACCAACGAATGACTGTTTCTCCCATATGAAAGCCATTACATGTGATACAGGATTACATCTATGTTTTTGTATCCTCGTATCATACTAAATAAAACTTACTTATAACTACAAAACTATCTAGGTAGGGTCTTCCAAAAATTGGAGGAAAATCTTCGGGGGTATACTCCTATGATCCTGTGTGCAAAACACTTCTTTTCTGATTGTTTTCGTCTAAAAGAAAGGGAAACTTTCTAATTATACAACAATGATTGATTTAATGTTGGAAATATTTAGCACGTTCCTATAATTGATGAAAATTGTTACTTTGCTTTGCCAGTTGTTTTTACATCTATAACACGAGTTCAGCTATAGAAATACCTAGGACATGTTGTCTGAAAAAGTAATATTTCTGATATATTTAATAAGACATGAAATATTCTGAGGAATCTTCATCTTATGCACAAAAAATTACCCTTATGTCACACTAATAACAAAGCCACAAAATGTGTCTAAAACGTTTTAAAGAGCCCAATAAAAATACCCGTTAACTGGTGCCGGATTTATTTACAGTAAATGCTCAATATAGCCACCCCTCATCTGAATATATCTTGGAATATTTCAAATCTATTAGTAGTCGTCCACTCCTTGTCGCAGAATTTCAAGGTACTTAAATCCAAAGAGCATGATCATGACCAGGGTTGTAGTCTGCCTTATTCTATTCATATGTGTTAGTATAAGTTATTAAGATACGTTCTTAAGTTCAGCGAATGGTGTGCAGGCGTACCGTCATCCACGAACGGGAGCTTATTCTTTTTTTAAATAGCACATGCCCTAACAAGTCAAAATTGTTTTGTAATAAAAACAAATTGACTTTTTTTATCCAATCGTGGCGTCCAAAAATTGCCTTGTGAAGTTATCAGTAACAATTTCAACAAAAACATTTAAATTAAACTGTAACTAATGGCGGGATTCACCAAACGCTTGAAAATTTTGTCATTGCTGAAAGTCACAAAATCCTTGAAGTTCAAATCAGTAGCAAGACTGAAAGATAATCTATGTCTGGAGAATGAGCCTATACGCACTGGACAAATATAGCATGGCTGAAGCAAAATTTTAGATAGTCTCCGCTATCAAAACGTGTTTGAGATGTTTGCAAACGATAAACAATTTTTTGAGCACCAATGCTAGAGCCTTCTAGCAATACGAAATCATTCACTCGTGGAGTTCCTATTATTCTTGATCATTCTAGGTTAACAAATGTTGATGCTAAACGGCTACATTAAGAATTTGGAATTTTAGAGGGGCTACTGGAATTTAAAAAACATACCAGTCTTACGTAATCTCTAATCAATGTTTACAAACGTTTTATTGTTTTTAGCAGGACTATTTGGATAAGTCTCATTATACAGCCTCCAGGCTGTTAAGTTATTTCCGAATATACGCATATATACGTTGTGCAAGTTATTCTTTCAATAGCGTCGGATTCCATAAGCAAAAGAATAATGACATTTTCCGAAAGATGTAAAAACGAAAATATTTGCTCCAACGATAGGCAAACAATGAGTTGTTTAGAGGTAGAATGACACTTTAAGATAAATGACAAATAACTCCGTCCTTAAAGAAAACAGGAGAGAGAAAGAGAAAGGGTTAAGAACAATCTACGTGATCAGAAAAAGGGTGTCCGACCAACTTCCTCGAAGGATGGGGTAAGGTTTTCACGAACGCTCTAATTAATTATTCACTTTAAAAGGAAAGAAACAATATCCTACAGGAGAAAGGAAACGTAATTCTAATGAGCGTCATGCCTTTATTGTTTACAAAACCGAACTTCTAAATAAAATAGACGATTTTTTTGTGCACCGCATATATTAAAGGCGAAATATACACATGTATACTCAGCACAGAGAATTATGTCAAAATTAAATTTATAACACATGTAACTAATATAACTAATTGTTGGTACAATTAGTAAGCACGACTTTTTGAATGTGCATTGTATCTTTTACAATTTGTAACTCTGGAAAAAACGCAGAAAATAATCAAACTGAGTGTACTGTTGAGATTATAAATATTTATTTGTGATTCAATTCCTTAAAACAAAAGTTTCGCAAATACAATTATTAACAAATCAGAATGTTAATTTATCCAAAAAGAAGTAAATTTTATTCAAAACATACAATTTAAACTTCTTACTGTGCTTGAGGCACATGTCGAACCCGATAACCGACAACACTTGTATTGCAAACGAGGTCAAATTCAGCTATCAACGTGAAATTATATTTACCCAAAGCCAAAACGTTGATATTCTAGGTATTAAGAATAAAATACAAATTTTAAAGCAACTGGGGATAGTTCGTGACAAGATTTGAATTCTTTCATGTAGTATTGATTTGTTCCAACGGAACTCAAAATTTTACGTGAATATAGATTACTGCCCAACCTAATTTCCCTGAGTTGCAACTAACAAAAGAAGACGAAGATATTCTGTTTAATACGTAAAGATTGAAATTAGCAAAATTAAAGAAGGAAATCCGAAGGTTTCTTTGACGAGTCTGAATACGTCCCAAATTTTTTTTCATTTAAAAGTTCCATTTCACGGAAAATTGCGCTAATCTGTCAATAAAATGAATTTTATATGAACTGGCCATCATTAAATAGTCACCACAAAAGTGTATTCGCTGCTGTAAGCCCTGATACTAAATACATTGATCCACCTTTTAACCGTTTTCGTTATTTTATATTTCTAAATTCCCAGTTTTTGAAAAATGTTTCTTATAGAAGCGGTTCCACTTTCCCTAAAGCTATATCCAGTCCTTTACTTGTATTTTGCTTTTGAGTTTTGGGAAATTTCACTAGTGATTTGTATAGCATTCTTGGGTTATAATAAAAGATAGCAGTTTGTCGGAAGTTGTCAGTTGATAAGTATGGGAACATAATAGACCTCCCTATAATTACAAAATTCATTTATCTGTTATCTTTCGAATATTTTAAATGTGAACTTGTTTTAGAAAGACATAAAACTGAGATCTTGTTGCATGTATCAGGCAATTGTTTCACAGTAACTTAACACAAATTATTTTACGCTAAAATTTTATATATAAAGTTAAAAACTACTTCTTTAGAATTTTATTTAAAAATGTCTAAAGGTATACAGGATATGGTCATGTGTACATTGTTAACTGAAAACGTATGCCACGAAAATTTTACCTTTGTGTAAACTAAAAGACCTCATACAAACAAAAAACATTTTCCTTGTAGTTCTAATAAACTCGGAATTAACAAAATTATGAACTACATAATTAAGAGTCAACGAGGCCGTTGAAGCATCCTTGCATTTTTATTACTAAATTTTAGTGTTAATTTTTGCTTCACAGTATTGTTGTTGCTTGCAGTAAACATTATTTACTTAATTAAACCAGTATTTAATTAATATTATTGGTGTCAGGAACACACGAGCTAATTAATTTAATTTATTGATTACATGCTTAAAATTTAGTCCATGATAATTTAATTCAATTATCATAGTGAATCGATATTATGCCGTAATTGTGTAATAAAGAAAAACTTACTCCAGTTAGATACATTTCGAAAAACTCATCAGTGTTTACATCCTGACGGTTAGAATTATACTTTTGTTTTCTCGAACTAACACTTGCACTTAAAACGGTTATTAGAAGGATCGACAGTTGCATTGTTAATGCGTTGATCTATAAAGTACTTCACTCCTTTTATAAGATTTCGTTCGTAAAAGGTCACCATGATAGGGTGCATACTTCAAAACCGACATGTAAAAAGAAATAAAAGATGCATATTTCTGTTGGCGTTACTTAGATAAAAATAAAGAGGATTCCATGTTATTCTCTATAGTCCTAATTTATTTACGATTTTAAACAATCATTGATGAGATATGCACAGATTTCTGCAAATAAATAACTTTTACACTCTTCCTACAATGTATAATTTAACTTGTAATATAGTAGGCAAAATAAATCTCACGATAATAATTTTTGAGCATAAATTTAGTAAAACAAGAATCTTAACAAAAGAAACTAACTCTTTACTGACTTATAATTTGAGCTTGGGATATTGTTTACAATAGCAGTACACAGCTAAGTTAGACAACAGAATCTTATTCAGATTAAGAAAATTATTGCCGTGACATTTAATTTGCCTACTATAGTAAGTATTTAAAAGTGATAACCATAAAAACAAAATTTACAAGCTACTTTCCGTTGTCAATTAGTAAAACTGAGTAAAACTTACAAAAAGTGCTAAGTATTGTGTATTGGTTACTTACCGACAAAGGCACGTTAGCCCTCTACTACAAAACTTATTATTGCTTAATCAAATAAATTATTTTATTTTCTCTTAGATATTTGAAATATAGGATAGGGAAAGTCGTATTTTCAGTCAAAATATTCGACGTTCAGTTTTAGCGAAAATACACGTTTTCATGTTCCCTGAGAAACACATGTTTTTAGAAATTGGTCTGTACGTGTGTGTGTGCGCGCGCGCGTTTGTGTGTGTATGTGTGTGTCTGTGTGTGTGTGTGTGTGTGTGTGTGTGTGTGTGTGTGTTTGTGTGTGTTTGTGTGTGTGTGTGTGTTTGTGTGTGCGTTTGTGTGTGTGTGTGTGTGTG
>JAHWXV010636496.1:0-10157 GCA_024586415.1 Phrixothrix hirtus
CAATAAATAAGAATGGCCACTTCCTCTAGGTATAATAAATATATTTTTTAATAAATTTATGTTTAACAGAAATAAATGTAAATTATAGGACGAAATAAAAGAAATAAACGAATTCAGGTCTTGAATAAAGAAAATTGTGGATTTATTAGTGTAATCTAACCTATAAGGCAATATACCTACACTTATGTATACATATATGTGTATATGTGAATCAATCAACTCATATATAATCTAATTTGGCTATATAATAGTAGAATTAATCAGTTTAACTTTCAAAATATAAATAATTTCATATATATACTACTCCTTCAGGGAAGCAGGAAATACAGAGAAAAATCTTAGCCACCCTTGACGACCGCGAACCACTGTTATCCAGGAGAATTTATAATGCTTTCATTTAGCCGTAAGACAAAAGTCGTTGGTCCGCAGGGGTGTAGTGATATCCGGTCGCTACAGGAGGAAGCATTGCATATTTATCCATCAACCGATAACAATAAGGAATAACCACCTGGTACTAAATTGGCAATTGTCAAAGTAATTGCGTCACTGATTCTAAATCAACTTCTGGAAGGTGTTAAATCAGATCCCGCCTTTAGAAATGCAGCGAGGTACGAATACTTATTGATATGATCTGATTCTAAAGGAACATCAATTATCTATCTAAATTAGAACAGTTGCTCCCACAGATGAATTATAAATTACTGTACAAGCCTACAGTACCGCCTAATGTGACCTTATTTGCGCAACTTACATATCTGAAATAGCTTAGTAATGCCACCTATTTTTTATAAATCAAAGAATTCAAGAAGCACAATTAACTATTTATTTAAGAAAATTTAAGAAAAATCATACAAGAACAATGAATAATTCAACAAAGTAGTAATTAATATTCAGTAAAATAAAATACTGGATAGTTAGTCGACGCATTAATTGATAAATTATTCTAAAATTAAATTATAACCAATATAATAACATTACGCAGATAGAGAGAGACGAACTTAATAATATAGGTATACTAATACTTTAGTCAGAGAACTAAATATTTTAAATTACTAATTATCGGAGTTCAAGCAAGAACATCGTCATGTAAATGAAAGCTATGGTGTGACCATAAATCATCTAGGTGACAAATTTGATCTGTCCTATCTTACGAGATGCTTTTTGGTACAGCTTAGAAACGAAAAAATCAAGAGCCGCTAAGATTAGAACTAACACAAGTGATAGATTTGGACGAACTAAATGAGTTCACTTCAAAACAGGTAATCAGATCTTCTGAGGGAAGTCTGTACTATTAATTGATTTTCCGGTTATCCAGATATTTAGTGGGTTGGAATTAAACTAGTGCGGCTTTACGTGGTTTACTATAAAACCAATATACAGGCGTCCGAGGGGCAAAAAGTCAGAGCACTCACGTTTACCTAACTAACAAGTTTTAAAGATTTATATGATTTCCTTAACACATGTTGTTATTTTTCTCTTAATTTTATACTTATATTAACGCGTTTCTCCCAATCTAGATAATTTCACATCTTGTATTTACTTACGCTACAAATAACTTTAATGTAAGGTCTTACGGAGAATTATTGTGCTGATGTCATATCTTCTTTTAGAAATTCTAACAAAGTGTTACATTCCATGTTATATTTATTTAATACCTTGATTCTAAGTTGCGATAATTGAATGAACTAAAAATATGAAATCACCAAAATTAGCCACATATATTGTTAATGTTATGAATATTAAATTAATTTGCCATATATAAGTTTATTCCAAATAAGAAACTTAAAATATTCAAAATTTTAACATTGGAACCATCTAAGAGATGTAAAATTAGCTAGTTTCATAACACACTCAAAATGAACCTAGCAGATTATTAGTAAAAACCACCGTACTTGTATTAGTGTAGACATTGCTGGAATAAGCGTGAGAAGTTTTGAAAGAATAATTGATAAGGAATTAAATTATAAAGTCTGTGCACGTTTTGTTTCTCGTCTATTGTCTGCAACGTAAAAAATAAATGTTGGAATTTTTGCTGAGTTGCTTGATCGCTTCCAAGGTTTATAATCACTTGTGATCGATTTTAGGTTCATTATTTTATCTTTGAGATCAAATTCACGAGTATAAAAATTCGCCCCCGACAAAATAGATAGAAAAAGTAAAACGCATTAATGATCCTTACTGCTGTAATCTGTTGATAGAAAAAGTTAAATCGATATATTCATCAAAAACGACGACCAAGTGAATCAATCAGTACATAAAACTTTTTCATGATAACACAAGATGAAACGTCATTTTAAACAGGAATACTATTGAGGAACTGTATTTGGAAATTGTAGATATCCTCCATATAGCCCTGGTCTATCATCACACAGTTTTCATCTCTTATACCCACCATGAGATATTTTAGGAGAAATCGTATTGACAACAATGATGACGTTGATTAGTTTGTGCAAAACTGTCTGTACGTACAACCTCAAAGTTTTAATTTTAAAGTATTAAGAAGCTGCTTGAAAGGCAGAAACAGTGTATGAAGTTAATTGGCTAACTTTTAGTATCCTGTTAATTTTCTTTATCGACAAATTTGTATAATACTTCAGCGATTTAAGGTTGAATTATACTTTTAGGTTCAAGAGAGCCAAATTTGGCTGGTGTAGTAAATTTAGTGCAAAACCACATATTGAACGTGAAAGATTTAGATGCGAGGAAAACTTGCTAAAAGCCAATTTAAGAAAAAAGGTAGGGTATTTCGTAATTAAAAGATATTTTGAAGAATATCCTAAACATCGCTAAAATATTTTATTTTAAAGAAGTACAGAGACATTTTTCAATAATTATCAATCAAAAATTAAGACTGTAAAAACTTGTAGTGATTAATTCTAACGGTAGAAAAGTTTCTGAACCGCTAAAATAATAAAAATTACGGTTTTACAAAAATGTATTTTACATTAAGGTAAGATTATGACATAACTCTGAAATATCTACTTCCTTAGTGAAATATTTTCAAATACTAACCATAAATATTGACTGTAAATTAATCTCATTATACTATGAAACAAAACTAAACCTTCTTTTTGCACATGAGGGAAAATAGCTGATGACTATAGTATCTTTTCCGCTGAATTGGAATATATAATTAGTTGTTCTACATTACGTACAGCTTTTTTGAGGCACAGTTTAATTTTGAATAAAATTCTTACATTTGCAATAGACTTCGCGATACTCTGCTTAGCTAAAACGTACCTATTTATAATTTTATTATGTACTTAGCATCAGGAACATCTCTTTCCAGTGTCTAACAGTAATCCACAAGCATCCATTCGTTCCATTTTCCCTGATACTTCTTTTGTGTCGCGGAGATATCTTGATGGAACCGCTCCCCATGTTCAGCACTTACGGCGCCGAAATTGCCAAGAAAGAAATCCACGTGATTGTCTAAAAGATGCACTTTGAGGGACACATTACACTCCAAATTTTTGTAGGGTTATAACAGTTCACGTACAATTTCATGGCATTACGGAGATTTGGGGTTTTCTAAAAAACTTCTAACCATATTTTTGAATGACTTCCATGCGACTTTTTCAGCTTATCTTAGCCACTCTTCGAAAAATTTATCGGTAATCAAAACTCTTATTTGAGGACCTACGAAAATTCCTTCCTTGATTTTAGCATCATTTACATAAAGAAATCTTTCCTCCAAATAAATAAAACCAGAACCAGTTTTATCCATTGCTTTCAGAAAGCTTTGAAAATCCCCAGCTTTATATGAAGGGGAGGCAGAAAAATGCGCTAGAGCTGACTAGTGCAGCACGCATAACATTTTTCTGTCCAGCGGTAAGTGATTGATTTTTGGCCATTCCTTCTTCATATAGTGATTTTTTTATCTCTACTAATCACGAAAATTTGCTTTATATGTTGTCGTAGTAAAGTTAGGCTTGCGTATTGAAGTATATTATAGACGGATTTGCGAGAAGTAGAGTGATTCATTTTAGAAATTTGAGAACGACATTATGCTGATGGCAGGGACTTAGGAAGGTTAAGGTATAAACGAGATTCCGTGTGCAGAAATCCATATATTGTCCCGCCGAAAACACACAACCGCAATCATTTTCACCAATTTCACAGTAAGTACCCGTAACGGATCAGTTTTTTTAGTGCTTGATTGACAAGCTGAAACGTTGAAATTTTATCAAAAATTGATATTTTTGACCTCAAAGCTGTTTTTCTTAATGTTATTAATTTAAAATAATATTACCAATTGGCATGCTTATTGTTTGTCGAAATGCAAAATACGTTGTATTATATTATTAGACATATGAGAATAGTTCAATGAGTTACATAAAAATTCAAGAAATGGCATCACCAGAATATAATCAATACTATTTTGTTAAATAGATTCTTCCAAATGATGTCATAGCAGTTTTCAAGCACAACTGTTGATGCGTTTCTGTTTGACAGTCATTTAAAATAAACAGCTTGTAGCACAGCTTCGTTAGAATGGGAAAAAGTGATTTTCGTGCTTTCATTAAACACTGTATTCTGCATGGAAAAAGAATACCAGAACCAAGCTTCACGAATATTATCCCGACTGTTCCCCATCAATTAAAAAAATTCACAAGTGGTTTATCGATTTTATTAGTGCTACGACGAGCGTTCACGATGCTGAACGGTGTTCGCTCTAGTTCAGGGTTAAAAATTAGTAACTCATTTACAGGAGGCGCGAGCATCAATTTCACTTAAATAAGAATATCTACATACTTGTTTTTTATGAACTTACTAATAATTACCTTGTAAGTTCTATTTAAAAATTTTAAATTTGTAGTCTGTCAAATTACCTTAACACTATATTCAATAAACAAAATCAAACTTGGTTTAAATACTTATATTGTAAAAAAACATTTAAATAAAGATAATTCAGATAAACAATTAAATTCCAATGGTATAAATTGTAGAAAATAAATTACTATGACTACTTTAAATTTGATACTTATTCTAATATGTAACAGAACTACCTTGTCCGGATTTATTTATTAATAACTGCCTAAAATTAGGTCAAGTTTAAATATTTGTACATTTGTAAACAAAGAATTTCTGTTCAAGAACTTCATTTGTGAAACTACTCGCAAACAAAGTAAATCCAGTTTAGTCAATGTCACAAGTAAATACTTACTAATGAGTTTTAAATTGTTTGTAAAATGAAAGAATTTTAACGTTTCTTATAAAAATTTGTCTTGGTCGGAATTTTAGATTCTTCGATATTTTTATCTTATTTTATTAACTGTCGATTTAGATTTAGAATTAAATTCTCCCCGGATAATTTACTTATTGAATTTGTACTTTCAGCAATATTAAATTAACGTGTGACTTCAAAAGCTGCGAATTCTTTATGGTGTTTAGATGGTAACAAATACGTATTACGTATTTGTTACCATCTTATTTATTGGACTGAACCACTTCGGTCACCTAAATAACATTACTTGAAGCAATTAGGAGTTCAACTATGACTCAGGAACAGATCCCCGTTTTTAGCGCTGCATGTTTTTTTTTATCAACTTTTCATGCAGTAGGAATTTCTACCACCCTTTTTGAAGTTGACTAATCGTATTTGCGTATTTTGAAATTCTTGCCTTGTAATTTCTGTCGTCATTGATATTAATCTCGGTATGTTTCATTATCTTAGAAACGTCATCCTTTTTGTTCTACACAGGAAGTATCAAGGTTCTAAACCCATTATTTTTGAATCTTGTCTAACTATTGTTAATATTTTGAAGAAATTAAGTAAATCATGACTTTTTGATGTAACTTGTGTTTTTCATGTTAAAAACAT
Organism: Phrixothrix hirtus; assembly: GCA_024586415.1. NCBI lineage: Eukaryota > Metazoa > Arthropoda > Insecta > Coleoptera > Phengodidae > Phrixothrix > Phrixothrix hirtus. Next base: position 5,825 of record JAHWXV010636496.1, read on the forward strand.
TTTAATTTTAAATTAATTTAATTTTAACTTAGTTTAATTAAGAGGTTTTGAACAACGGTCTGGTAGGCCTAATAAGAAAAGTGCATACTATTATGCGGGTAGATCGTCGCAAAAGGGCGCGTGAGATTGTCGAGGCCGTAAACGTGTCGCTAGTTACAGTGGTTTCAATTTTATATCATAATTTGGATATGCCGCGCTTGTTAACAGTGGACTAAAAACGTAACCGTTCAACAAGTTGGAAATACTGTTTGAAGCTTCTAAGTACAATACACCTAAATTTTTGCGTCGATTTATAACTGTTTTAGTCAGATTTGAATCAACCATTATTCTCTGAAAATCAAAAATCAACTGACACAATGAATAGAACCTGGTTGAAGTGCATCAAAGGTGGCAAAAATGACGTAATCGGCTGGAAAAGTCATTGAAACTGTTTTTTTTGGATGCTTGCAGAATAATTTTCAGTTAGTACTTTCAAAAAGGCAGAACAATAATAGAAGAGCATTAATAATCGTTTTGGGACCAGCTGAAAGAAACAATTAAAGAAAGCTGGCCACACTTCATAAAGAAAAATTATTTTGTTTCATCACGACAATGCACCCGCACATTCGTCAGCTACTGAGACATGGATCGCACTTCGAAATGCTTCCACATGATCCATATTCATCGAACTTGGCTCCTTCTGACTATTTTCTATTTTCAAACATGACATCTTGGCTTGCCGGTAAGAATTTTTCATCCAATTTTTGATCAACCATATTTCTAAAGACAATAAACGCATTGAATATCGTTGGAATAAGTGTATAAAGTTGTAGAGGTCTATGCTGGAAAATAAAATGTTTTTGGACAGAAAAAGCAACCACTTGTTTCATTTGTATCACATTTATTGAGCTACCCTCGTACAAAGACCTCGCAGAACGATCGCAACTTAACTTTATGAAATGTGTACTGAAATGCATTAGTACATGATTCATTAAATATAATTTTCCTAACAGTAGCTTGTTTAAAAATAAGTCTATGAAAAACATTTGACTAGAAAGCATTTGAGTACTCAAAAGCTACTTTCATAAAATAAATATGCCTCTACAACATATACAACAAAAATAAATATTGTCTAAAGTTAAACTAAAGTGGCTACCATTTTTGGTCAGGTTTCCTATAGTTATACATCAGGAATTAAAAATAGCATCATCGGAGAACTTGCAGCAAGTACTACATACTAAAATAGTTTACGTTACCTGCCAGGTTATTGAAAGAAGTCATGGTACCGAAGAATAAATGCGCCAATTCATAGCACGCAATTTAATCAATAAACTATATGTAGTGCTGCAACATTCATTTCTCTTTACGACCATATAGGTGAGGAACGAAGTTTGTTAAAATACATTAATACGGGAAATGTGTCGCGAATATATGCGTAAGGCAAATCCTGTCAGTAGATTCCAAAAATGAATATGTTCAATGAAGATACGAATATCTTAAAGTATCCAGAAAAGGTTACCCGTCATATTTTTCGATTATCATCATTTGTGCGATATATAGTATGCTCTACTATATCCTATAGTGAATGGTGAGTTCTGTCACGGACCAATGCAGCGTCTATGGGAGGATCTGTGATGGAAGTTATAGGAGTTATGGAGATAGAACGAGTGGTTCCTTCATTACGGCAACGGGTGCGTTCATAATTCCCTGTAAATTTAACAGTTTTTAACCCCTAATAAGAACATGATCATTCTACAGTCACCATGCTCACCACAGGTCAGAGAACCTGGTTTTGAAAATTGAAAAAGGCAATAGCGGAATTACAGGCGGTTTTGAAAAGCTATTTATGAGAAACCTACGAAAACAATTGCTCACAGGGCTGAAAGTGCTTTATGGATTAAGAAACGTCATATTTGTAAACTGATCACGATAATTAAATTGTAGCGCTCCTTGTCTTGCGCTTCCATGTTATTTTTTTATCATTATCGCATATATTAAATTTATAATTTCATAGTGCATTGTAATTGATTTTGTGTCAACTTGCAACTTAATTCTTTGTTAAAATAAATTAATAGCTTGTATAGTGGGTTAAGACTTTACGATCTACTTTATCAAATTTACTTAGCACGGCCATTAAAAACCATTAGGTAGTATGGATATAGTAATTTTAAAAATAATGTTAAACTGAAGTTACACACATAATTTTCTATTTTCTTTTACAATAACATAAATTTTCTTATTAATAATGTATTCATTTTCAATCTGATGATGTAGCATTACAAGTATCATTATAAAGCAATTTTGAATAATGTTTTCCTATAACAAACAGTTTGTATATTAAATATATAAATCTGTGTATTCGAGGTGATAATGTAAACATGTTCAAACTAGAGTAACGGACGACCAAAATATGCATATCTGTCGAAATTCGCAAATGAAAATTCTTTCTCTACGCCTAAAGTACAGTAGCGAAAATAAATAGCGTATTTAAGTTATGTAACTCTCAAAAATGCACAGCCTGGCATGATTTGCTATATGGAAATTATATAACGTTTAAAAGAATTTATGTCATAATAATGTGCTCGTACCTACCATTTTAAATTTTAGTTTGAAGAATACCTATACATTAAAATTATTTCGGAAATTAACATTATGCTTTCTAAGCTTAGAGTGGTTGAATGATATCATGTTACATAGTTAAATTTAGATTGACCGTTTTTAATAATATATTATTCAGGTAAGTTTTAAGGAAAAAAGACTTAAAAACCACATTATCATACAACTACATTTTTTAAGTGGTTTAAAATAGAAGATATCGGAAATATAGTTAGAAGGGATCACAACGCACATTACAAGTTAATCTCATTTGAAATGTCAGTAGTAATAATTCAAATACCATTTTTCAAAACTGCCAATTGAGCGTCTAAAAAAACTAGTTATCTCTTTTAAATCAAATATGCTTGGGGTAATGGCTTTTCACAGAAAATGCTGTAATGGAAAATATTAGTTAAGGAGCATCTTGTATATAAATATTAAATTAGAAATTAGTTTTACACTAAAATAGATAAATTTAGTAAGAAAATGCAAAGAATGCAAGTTGCAATCGGTGAAGTACATGTCCAAGTTGGTAGAGAGGTGAAGTAAATAAGTTATGGATAAATAGAACTAAATCTGACATGACTGAGGGCTGTCGATAGTTTAATCAATAAATTAATTAAAAAATCCAACTATGGGTTTTAATTGTAAAGATACCTATTTCAAGACTGGTACTGGCGCTAAGAGTCCTATTAATAGATAAAGGGAAGATCTATTACAATACAGATACAGCATTTGGTTAACAAGATTTTCATAAATTACAACTAAAATGTAATGTTTTAGATCTAGCAATTAAAATATACCTCAGCCATGTGTGTACGGATTCGATTCCCTGTCAAAAACTGATGAAACTAAAATAACAAAGAATTTTTACATAGCTTTCTCAATCGCGATCATCCTCTACAAAGATATAAAAGCTAGGTTGAATCTTCTAAACCATACAATTTTAATTCAAGCTTCAAAGATCGTAATATCCATCATATCTTTTAGAACTGGATCTTGACGCAAGCCGATTATTGAAGTTGTAATTAATACTGCATACCATTAACTTAAACGGACTAATTTTAAATCCTGGAGCAAAGACATCTATACAATCAAGTTTGAAAAAGATGAGTCACATCTCTTAAAATGAGGTACAATACAAAACAGCTGAAAATTCTTGATGAAGAGCTTTTAAAAAACTTTGAATATGAAAATGCTAATACGTCTGCAGGTGTAAATAATGATCTTAATATCGATGAATCCGAATTAAGCTAAATTAGAAATGCAATTAACGTTTAAATATTTATTTGAAAATAAATAGACCCCAAAAAAGGTACGTGCAGTAGGGCTCTTAGAAAATATAGCAAACATACTTTCTTAAAATTTTAATTTAAATATAAAGGTAGAAACGGGTAGTCAGGAGTTGTTGGGATTTGTTTAAGGTACTGTAATAATTCTGCAGATCCTATTTCAGGTCCTATTTACTTAAAATTGTAATCAAAACCACGTAAACCTACAAAAAATTACAAGGTGAACAAAAACTTAACATCTTAGCTTTAATATGGAAAGAGCTTACTGTACGTCCTATTGCCAAATGAATGCAGTGGAATTGTGGTAAGATTTCGTAAATTTTAGAAAAATACAAGAGAACAGAAAGTGTAGTAGAAATGGATTTACATTAGAATTTCCATACATTTTAACCTTACATTTGCAGGTTTCTCACACACGCATACACACCACACACACACACACACACACACACACACACACACACACA
>JAHWXV010636632.1:0-18691 GCA_024586415.1 Phrixothrix hirtus
TCGGAGCAGGCGGCAAGTTTTTATGAAGAGGGTATTTTAAAATTGGTTGAGAGGTATGATAAGTGTTTAAACAAACTTGGCAATTATGTCGAAAAATAAATTTACTTTTTTGAAATAACCTTTCGTTGTGTACTTATGTTCAAATGGGCCTTACTTAAAAAACACGCCTCGTATTTATACTTTATCCATTAGTACTCATTACCTAGTTTCATATAATATCTTAGAGCTATGTGTTGACTTCAATTTGTAAAAATTTTGATTTGTTTCTCAAAACTACTAGCAATGGCGGAAAAGGGCGCTTTTCACGTTCTTGCCGTCGTATTTAACTTTATACAGTGGATGTAAAATACTAATTATGATTTTAAAACTTCAATTAGAAAAAAAATATAGAAAATTTTCTATAAGGTCCAGTATTTCAATACTAGCTTAAGCTTTAGCTTACTTAAACCTTGCTCTGTATCCATCGATACCATTGTAGTAATAATCATTTCCACAGCAACAAAGTATCGCTTAAGTAATCTGAAGTTTAAGCTACCGTTGAAATACCGGGCCTAAGTAATTCAGTAGGCATTGAAGTTTTGTTGAAACATATTTTGACATATCCTTTACGTTAAAGTTCTTATGAAAATTTTTGCCGTAAATTTAATGATGGAAATCGTTCATTATAACAAGTGGTGTATCAGCGGATCTGTTTGTAAAGCAAAACGGAGCAGGGCTCCTAAATCAGCATTGAGGATTGAAAACCAAAGGTTCTTTGCAACTGCAATCTTTCGAAATTCTCACTAGAAGTGAACATTCAAAGAATCGCACGTAAAATGAAACTCCACTACTATATATCGGCCCATACGCAGCAATTTTCTAAGAATGTTAAACGAAATCGACGTTTCTTAGATGGCTGCATGAACAGAAAACGCTTTCAATATTGGTTATCTAAAACGCCTCTTCATTTATCTAAAGCAACGGATGGTGCAGAGATTTCAAGTTGGTAGTCATTGATCATTTCTTTTCCAAAAAAAAATTGCTAGATTGTCACTGCAGCTTTTAGAAAGTACACCGAAATGATTTGGAGTTCGCACATCCCCAATTGGCCAATTACATGGATATTATTCGTACCAACAAGTCGGGATTACAAATTAGACAAGAATATTCCAGAAAGCTTTCCCACAAAGATGAATTTCACAAAATGATGAGTTATCGTATGAATTTTTCTTTGGGTTTACCTGAAATGCAGGGTCTAATGAATAAAACCTCAAACAAAGATATAACGCATTATCGGTATAATACAGAGGGACGAGCTAGGAAATGTTATATAAATTTTTTTGCGGAATTAGGAGAAATGATTTTTCGAAAATATGAGTCACTATGTAAAATTTTGACTGATCTATCTGAAAAGTGTACAAAACTTAATCTATGATATAATCAAGGTTCTTCTCTGGAAGTTTCCAAGTTCCTTTTGAAATAAACCTTAAGCCTTTGACAGAAAAAGTAGCCATGGTAACTCTGAGTAACTTTCATAGTCAAATGATTTTCTAGTAATGAAGTTTTAAAGCAAACTAAACAGATGATGGTCTGAAGGGGTGATCTTGGGGCGATAAAGGTGGGAGAGGAGGAATTTTCAACACTGATCGTTCAGTTTTTCCTTACTGTTCGTAATTTATGGGATGTGTCCATCATTTTGGAAGTTTTTTAATTCCCTTTAAATAAAAGCCCCCAGTTTGTAACGGAAAAGTGTAGCGATGGTATCTCTGAGCAACTCTTCACTGTCAACTATTTTTCGTGTAAGAAAGTATTGAAGAGAACAAATCAATTAACTGGGGCGATGCTAAAAGATACACTCGGCGAGATAGTATCTTCCAAGCCAGTTTATATAGATTGTCTTTAGTGACTTGTGGTGTATAGGTTTAAGCATCCTATTGTTACAGGATTTCCCACTTTTGATTAATAAATGTGGGTTATTTTCGGCGCAAATCCTGTTTCAGCTTGCCTTGTTGAATATACATCTTTCGAATTATGGTATGGTTAGCAAGCAGCAATTAAAAATGAATGATGTCTGAAATCCACGATAAAGGCAATATTGCTTTTCTTGGGTGTAAATTGATTTCAGATACAGGTTTCTAGGCTTAATTCTTAACTACTCATTCAGGCCGTCGTTTTAAATTCACCTATAATATGCAAATTTTATTACTTATAACAATTTGTATCGAAAAAAGGCAAACGGTGTCGTGCACCACCTATTTTACAAATGTCGGAACCTTTGCCGATAATATTAGCTAACCAGATATTGTTTTTTATGAACAGAGCAATATTAAAGAAGGTGCTTGTAGCGTAGTTTGATGCTTTTGAGCCAAAAGATCACTCTTGGTCAAAATGCGATACCTATCCTTGACAGGGCGGTAATTTGAAGAAAACGAAAATGTATTTCATCCATTTATTGATAACCCAGTGAAGCCTTTTCGAGCAAAATGAGACTAGATACTAAAGTATTTAAAGAAAAGTTACATTTTCGTAATTCTTGAACCATCTTTGACATTTGCGTTTACAACATCGTTTACATCTTTACAACATCTAGATGTGCATCACCGTATGGGCTGATTTTCTGTCAAGTGGGAACTCGTGCAATTATAATACCTCAAATACTTTTCACTTGTTATTTTCTATGACGCATTCCTACGTCAAATTTTCCTTAAGAATTTTGCTAGAAAATATAATTACTAAACATCTTGATGGATATGTTGTTTTACATAGTTTGTGTTCGTTACTTACGAATAAAACATGTGTAATACAAGGTGGCGCAATAGAATCGATGGTTTTTCAAACTAGTACTGCAATAGACAGGAGGGGTGTACAAGGTCAGCGCTCCCCTCCTTGTGTAGCCTGCAATTGGAAGTTTAGTAGACATGGGGTGTTGGTCCCCAGACAATCGTGTGTTTACCGTAAAACAATTTCTTCGAAGTAATGAGGCTATCGCAGTTGTGCAGCACGCGTTCCTCTGACATTTCGATATCCCTCCGCGCAGTGTGATTTCGCCCCGAAATAGAATATTGCAATGAGTGAATTTTTTGCTCACGCATGGTTCAGTGTTGCCAATACATCGTTCTACATGGACGGCAGTTAATGTGGATCGTGTGATAGCAGATATTATTGCGAGTCCAAAACCTTCAACGAGGCGCCGAGCTGCAACACTAGGAATGTGTTGTCGAAGTCTGCCGCGAAACTTCAATACTGAATTAAAATTCCGCCCTTACAAAATTATGATTGTTCGAAAGCTGCTTCCAAATAGCTCGTCAACGGGTACAGTTCAGTCAGCGCATGTGGGGAATTTTGGTAGATAAAAATGTGGTAATCATGATGACTGATGGCGGTTATGTCAATAGGCAGAATTGCCGTTATTGGGATGCGGAAAACCTGAGAGAATTACACTAACGGCCTCTCCACATTCTAAAGGTAACAGTTTGGTATAGTGCGTTACATTGCCATGATCCACTATTTCTTGATTCCACAACTTGACAATCAGGAACATGTGACAGACATAGTGTGGTTCCAACAGGACTCAGCCACCGCACATCCGGTAAGGGTCTCTATGAACGCCGTACAAGCATTGTTTCCTGTTTCCCGAATATGTAATCTCCCGTAATAATGACGTCCCATGACCCTCGCGATTGCCTGACCTCACTGTCTGTTATGTGTTTCTCTGGGGATACCTTAAAGCAAGGCTGTACACCACCAAGCCACGAAATATTCAATAACTAAAGAGAGAAAACTACAATGAAATTGGTTTGGTGCCAGTGAAACGAGCCATGGAAAACTTCCAGAACCGTATGGAAGAATGCATAACCCAAGAGGACGTCATTTGTCTGACATACTCTTTCATAGATAAGCTATTTATTATTTATAAGTAAATTCCATTGTCGTTCTTTTGAGACTAATTTTAAACCTCTTCCTTCAAAATTACACATTTTACGGACAACTCAAAAACGTCCGATTCTATTGCGCGAAAACATTTTCAACATATATATCTATTTTAACTTTTGTTATTATTTAGACTTTATCGCACTCGTACTCTTGAAGACCTGCATCTACAGTAATAGTTGTCTAAACTAAATTTTTAATACATTATGTCCGAGTTCTTTGTCGACTCCACCAAATACAAAAAATTTTGTCTTCAATGATAAAATTTGCAATATGACTGACGTAAATCTCATTTTTTGTAGTTTCTCTTTTTATTTTAGTTGCAAAAAAATTTTTCTGAATCCACGACTTATGCAAATCTTTATCATTCAAATTCTTTGCTATTTTAGACACGATTCTGAACTTATACTTTAAATAGATCGGCATATGTATATTTCACGAAAAATAGCACTATGAGGTTTAAAAGGTAGAACTTATGAAGAAGCCTGCAATTTACTTAACATATTCAAGAAGTTTTCTAGTAACTGAAATTACAGCTTTCAAGTTTTCCTAAATGGTACATTTAAAGCTATTTGAGGTCTGCATAATGATGAGTATGGCAAGCGGTACGGTTTTAATCTCCAGTACGTAAGTTGGTTACTACAAAAAAGTTTACTTAAAGTCAAAAATTATGTACACTTTTCGGTAAACCTAGATTTTGAGACAGATCCGCTTCATGAAACTAGTAATTTTGCATTAACAGGGATATGAACTGGTATTGTTAGTGACGTTGAAAAAAAAACTTAAATATAATAATCTGACAAAATTAATGTTGAAAAATATATCTTAACGCTTTACAGTTCAAGGTAGATCTTTTTAAAACAAAATATCGTTTGGACCATCGCCCAGTTATTTACAGATCAAAATATTTTCTTTCGGCTAGATCGCATATCCTGTCACTTAACAGCTGCAGTCAGAAAAAAAACAATGACATTTTTACATTTTTATTACATAGACCAGAAAAATGTTATAATTGATTCTTCTTTTAATTATATAAACATTCCTGATTTTTTTTTAGATATAACGTGTTAAAATAAACGGTGTACACTGCCTTTAGAACGTTAACATCATCGAAACGGATTGAAATAATATAATCGGAAAAGCATGAATTGCAATTTTTTAAATAGGGCACCACAGATTTATGTACATGTATATGAATTTTAATGAACTAAATCCGGTCTAAATATTCCAGTTTCACCCTTTTGTTTCGTTCCAATTCGATTCTAACAGACCTAGAATGCAGTAAGATTTAAAATTCTGAAAAGCGCTTGCCAATTTATGTGAAAAATGATGAAATGGTAGGAATACGTTAAACTGTTTACTATGAAATTTTGCCACTGCTTTTGTTGAAGAAAATGTACGATACGGCTATTTTTGTTTTCAACGCAACAAAATACTTCCACTAAGATAATTCTAAAGTACAAAATTAGACGGCAGTTGGAAAAGATGATAGCTGATGAATTCAGCAGATATGGTTGGTCTTGGTGATTCAGTCATTATTTTATTCTGAGCCCAATGGATGCGGATCTATAATGAAATAAGTCGATAATTTTTCAGCGGAAAAAAATTAAAATATTGCTCCTGCTTAGAAAAGGAAGTGAAATCATAGGCACATGTCAATATGATGTTTTACGTCCCAACAACTATCACGGGACGTCGATTATACTAAGTATTATCAAGCTATGAGACTGAAGCGAATTTCTACATCTAGAAGACTCAGCGACCATTAATTTCATTTTAGGAATTACAAAATCAATAACATTTTTGAGGTATAAATCTCAAAAGAAAATGTTAACTGTGAGGTTTGAACCAAAACTTTGCATTAGAGGGTAAGCTGGTAAACAATTCGGCTGAATCCGTATGAACTTGTGTATGTATTAAATTTCACTTTGATAAATGGTTTCTTTCCAACTAATTTGGAGCAATTTTCAGTTGTACTAGTACATAAAATATTTGGCGATATTCGTGATAAAGGCGATTCTATTTTACTTGTAGCGCTACAAAAACACTCTCTATGCCTTCATCTTGCATAGTCGCCTATGTGTAAAGCAAAATGTCACCCTTAGTACTTATATCATAAACAACAGTTACATAAAATAAAAGAAACAAAATGATGTATTAATGGAGCAAGTATGACATCGTCGGAACATGTATGTTAGCACTAGGTCCCTTCTCACAAGGAATCGTATCGAATAAGCTTAATTTTTCGATACTGTTTCGGCATATCGTTCTAATACATGAAATAAAGCAAAATGAAAATGCATGTCATTATTCTGAATTTAAATTTGATTCATCTGATAAGTAGTATAGACTGATTAAGGCGCAAGCGGCGGCATTGAAATACGTCTTATTAATCAATCGAGGTGAGGTCTTCATTTAAAGCTGTAGGCCGCGGAAAGTTCATTTTTTTACACAAAAATTTAATTTTAAGCAGTATATTTAAACCGCGTGTTGTTTAATTTTAAAGACTAAAATTATAAGTATATTTCTACGAGGGCTGGATGATAATTGGTCTAAGAATGAAATAAACTATTACTGTTACAAAAATGTTTTTATTTTTCAACAAAATTTTTTAAACGTTCAATATGTTTGCTTTAAGTCCATCACAAAAAAATTTTTCTTTAAGTCCAACAAAATAAGCATCAACCGCGGCTTTAGCCATCTCATCAGTTCAAAATCTTTGTCACCCTAGGATAATTTTTAGTTTAAGAAATATATGAAAGTTCATTCGAGCTAAGTCGGGTGAGTACGGTGGGTGGGAATGTAAATCACATGTTAACTCGTGAATCTTGGCTATTGAAACTACTGATGTGAGGGTGGACGTTATCAAGATTAAAAATGATCTTTTTGTGCATTAAATCGCGAATTTTTTCGTTCAAGATTCTAAGAGGATTAGTATAATATTCGTCCTTTATTGTTTACCCCTTGGAAAGTAATCGACAATTAGAATCCTCTCAGAATCCCAAAAAACCGACGCCATTACTTTTCCGGCAGGCTTGTCATGGCTTTCTTTGCGGCCGAACAATAATCTGGCTCCGTCCACTGCTTAGATCGCGGTTTTGCTTCCGAGGTACAGTAGTAAACCCGTGTTTCATCTATGGTAATAAACCTTTGCATAAAATCAACCGAATCCTTTTGAAAACAGTCCAAAAATGCTTGCAACAGTTGAACCAGGACTCATTTTTGCGCCAATAAGAGTAAACGTGGCCCCCATCTTGTAGATAACTTTTTCATACTTAATTATTAAGTAGCAATATTGCACACCCGCTCTTTTGAAATATCCACAGTACTGGAAATTTCGCTCAATTTTAGTCTAAGATCTTTGTGACACTTCTAGGCCTTCCCGGTCGCTTGTGTGATCACGTTTGAACTCAGTTACCCAATTTTTTATAGTCGTATATTAAGGAGCAGAATTACCCAAAATATTCTGCATTTATGTAAGAATATCTGCATTGTTTAAATTGTTTATATACAGAAACTTAATGACGGCACGTTTCCCAATATTATCTATAGCAAAACAAACAAGACACTTTCACTTTGCGAAGGTACTAACAACAAACTATTTGACAGATTGAAGTCAAATTTTCAAAGTGACTAAACTAAACATCGATCTTTAAAATTGCATACTTATATTTAGTATAGTACCCCCCTCTATTTGAAGGCCGCCTAACTATCATTCCGCCTTCGTATTTATGGTACACTTTTCCAGATTATTTTAGCAATAACACCGAATATTGGGCTATTTGGCTGCCGAAATTATGCAGGTAATATTCATATTTTAAGGTTATTTTCCATCCATCACATATATGTCATATACAGTCCATTAAATGTGGGTTACTGGAACATCATCGCCAATTTCTCCGTAAGTTGTAAGGATGTTTCTATTTGTGTACATTCAATTTTTTAACAAATTTCTTGTATTTTGTGCGTGATCTGCTAGCAATCAAACACATTAATGGTGGACGAGGCAATAGAGTTACCTAATTTAAGTCCGGGTATTTATGGCCTTTGTGCCTTAAAATAAATCAATGTGCCATATTAGCTTGTAAATATTAACCAGTCTTTTTTTGACAATTTTGTATGAAGTAACGGAGATATTCCTTTTCTTCTTTCTACTTTTAAATTACCGGAGGTATTCTCTACTGGCGACTTCAAATATGAATGCAATTTAGGTATGTTGATCTTCTAGCGTTTTCGAAACGACCAAGTTGCAGAGGAATTTCAGGAATTTAAACCGCATCAGTGATATGCGCGTAAACTGAGCCAGTCCCATTGTGTTAGTAAAGGTGCGCCCTGTTTGTAGGCCGCGACGGTTTAATTTATTTATTACCAATTATGCGTGGTTGATCGAGCGGCCACGCAAACTTCTCTACTTATGTAGCGCCTTCTCTGTGGCTTGAGGACAATTAGAACGAGTACAATTATTTACGTTTTACCTGTGAAGGGTTTTGTTAAATTCAAGCTTTTGTTATTTTCTCGTACAAAAGCGTTTATTAAAAACAAAGTGAAGTTTAAATTACATACATGTTACACGTAATAAAATAAAATGCAATCAGGGAGTTAATGTAAAATAGTTAATTTAACGGAATCGAAATTATGTGACGCAGTTTTGAAGTTATCAATTTACAAGAACGATTTTAAAATATTTACAAGGGAAATGTTTGTTAATGATTTGGTTACTTTAAATACTAAATAAAATTTAAAATTCTTGGTCTAAAGAAAGTGGTGTTCAGCTTCTACAAAGGTGGTAAAAAGTCTTACATCACCCATGAATTTTATGATTTCAATCAAAATGTGCCAAATTGATTCAAATTAATCCGGAATTTTGTTGGCAGATTAATAGTTACATGTTTAATTACCTAATTGGATAGTTTAGACATCATTTTCTTGATTAATTTTTGTAATCGAACTAATTACCAATTTCTCTTAATAATTAGCTTAAAATTAAGAAATAATGTGCCCTATTAAAAACCATTTATGGGAATATTATGGCAGATTTCTGCCTTTTATCAAGTATATAAATAAGTCAAAATCCTAAATAGAGCACTTGAATGATTTCTGTTGCTAAGATGCCATCGAAAACTCGTCAGAATAAATTGTCAGAAGAAGTGCGGTGTGCCATCATCTTTCACCACAAAGATGGAAATTCGTCCCGTGAAATCGCTGCCAAAGTGAAATGTAACTAATCTTCAGTGGTAAGGGTGATTAAGAAACAAGGAAACGGGAAAAATAGAAGATAGGCCTCGTACTGGACGTCCAAGGAAAACTTCTATCAAAAATGACAATATGCTGCGAAGTACAATTTTGGCTGATAGGACCCTTAATTCAACCGATTTAATCAACTTATGGTCGCAGGCCACCGGAGTAAGTATATGCACTTCTACAGTGAGGAAGAGGCTTTAAAGTTTTGGACTCAGAGGCTGTCGAGAACGGAAGAAGAAGCCACTGTTATCAGAACGTCAACGACTGCTTCGCTTGCGTTGGGCGAAAAATCATCGTGATTGGACCCCAAAAGATTGGAAAATAGTACTATTGAGTGACGAATCCACCTTCACTATAAACAAACATTCAGCAAATTCATACGTCAGGCGATTGACATCAGAAGAGTTTGCACCAAATTCCATTCTTCCAACAATAAAACATCCCACTTGCATCATGATATGGGGAGCATGTCTGCTACTGGTGTTAGCCGTTAACATATTGTGCCTGGTATGATGAATGCAACCAAACACATTGAGGTATTAGAAACCAAAATATTAAGAAGCAGAAAAGATTTGTTTGGTGAAGAATTCATATTCCAAGACGATAATGCTTCATGCCATAGAGGTAAAAGTGTACAAGTGTGGCTCGCCGCTAATAAAGTGAAAAGGCTCGACCGGGCCCGAAATCTTCCGATCTAAATCCGATCAAGAACCTATGGGAGAGGATATCAAACATTATTTCCAAACGCTAACCCGCAAAAAAAGTTGAATTTATCGAAGCCTTGATTGCTGTCAGGTATCGCTGCGTTTCCGTGGAGTAATTGGAAAAATTGGTTAAATCCATGCCTAAGAGATGCGCCATGGTGATTCAAAATAAATGGCGACTAATAAAATATTGACGCGAGTGCTAAATTCTTTAATTTGTATTTTTCAATTTCATTGCATTAAATTATCGAATATATCAATTTCTGTAAATTGAGTTTTATTACTTTATTTCATGATTTTATTTTGATAGGTCCTTGTTTCTCATCCTAAATCCATTTTACATGTATAAAATAATTATTTGGTTTTAAATAAATTTAATTTATAGACAGAAACTTTGTTTTATTCAAAGTTTAGCCGATTCATCACGGTGATGCAAGACTTTTTACCACCCTTGTACTTGGATTTGGAGTAAGGAATTTACCAATGAATAATAGAAGTTCTGTATCTATGTTGTTTAGCCGGAAATAAATGCAATTTATATCAAATTTTTTAAACTGAATGCCTTTTAATTTATTCCGGATACGAATTAATTAATTTTGAATCGAAAACTAACCTTACTGTATTTTGTAACGAAGCTTTTTTCTGAAGTTTGGATTTCTACACCTTTGATTATTTCACTCGTGTCTTGTTGTAATTAGTTATTGAATTTAGAGATCACCGAAACCTGCCACCCTAGTGGGTGTAATATATTAATGTTAACTGTTCCTTCTCTCAATAAATTCGTCACGATGACTGGAGCACCGGGTTTTAGAGTGATTTAACTTAGTTACTTAATAAGTGCAGTGTAACTTAGCGATTTTCATCGGTCCCAAGTGATCAGGAGAAGATGCTATTTTAACTCCTTCTAGGCTTATATAACCTTTCCACAGTCGGTTTATCGAATACATCTGCCTGGTTTATGAATTTAAACTAATGAATCTAAATTTGGTTTTTGGTTAGGTGATTCTCACGGGTCCCACGTTAATTTGCATAAATCATGTCAATCTACGTATTCATAACATTAATTCTTGATTTAGGATGCTACAACTTGCTAATTTAAGTTAATCACCATTTCACCTTAACTATGTCTAAGAATTTTATATGTAGAATTCTGTTTTTTCTTATAAATGCTATTAATAGTGATATTAGAAACGTGTTGTTGAGGCCAAAAACGTGGGGGTTAGGTAATATTTCAAGAATGCTATTTTAATAACGCTGTCCTTTCAACGTGCGTATCATTCATTTAATTGATTGACAGAGTGACAAGCATGATCACGTGGTAGGGTTTTACATTTTGGAATTAGTCTACCTTATTAATATAAGAGGGTAGGCTGAAAATTAGTGCACACATGCTTGTAGAGCGCGAACAAGATCGGGTAAAAAGTACGTTGAAGTACAATTCTTAAGTTTCAAAATAATGTATTTATTTTTAGACATAATCATCGTTAAGGATAACACATTTCTCCCAACGTGTACAAGTTTTTTCATTCCGTCACTAAAAAATTCTTCCGACTTTTCTCGAATCCAGGACTTGACAGCTACCTTCGCTTCGTCGTCCGAGGTGTAACGATTACCCTTGAGGTCGGTCGCATTTCAATCGACGCTGTTTGCTGCCGTCTGCGAGACGGCGTGGTACCGTGCACGTGCACAAATTTTAAGGTATCACAATTATTCAATAATTCCTTGGAGATTCCAATATGGTTTGCGATACACTTTTGAATGATTCCCCGGTCATTTTGATCAAATAGCCGACTAGTTTGCGATATTTATCGTATGTGGCAGTAATCGGACGTCCGCTGCGCGTTTCATCAACAATTATGGCTTTTCCAGGTTCGGAAATGTTATTACTATCGATTTACAGTAGACCCATCAACAGCATGGTTAGCATAAACAGCCTTTAAACGACGATGAATCTGAGTAGGAGTCACTTCTGCAGTTAAAAATTCGACAACAGCACGCTATTTAACTCCTGTTGACATAGCACTAGAGCACATCTCCATACTTTTTCTTCTCGAAATAAACGGATGAACGCAACGATCTCAAACCTGCGCATCCATATTGAGGAAGAATGTTACTTCCACATGCCATCTGGCGCGCTTCTGAAGGTCATTTCGTTCGCCCTCTACAAGCATATGTGCAATAGTTTTCAGCTTACCCTCGTAGGTCGTTTAATAGTATAGTCTCTAAATTAAGTCTTTTTGCTAGTAATCTCATTCTTTGATATTGGGGCCTTCTCTTCAATTTTGAAATTTGTTACACAGTAACTTTTATTCTAAATTTTCAAGTGTCTGTATTCATTGCACGCATTGGTAGTTTCGATTTTAAATCAGATTTTTTAATGTGATTTAGTAACTTCAGTCCAGCACTAACACATATCTACATATCCCATTCTATTAATTACTTGTTCTTTATTTCACAGAGCTAACTATTTGGCTTAATTAGTTATTTTTACACAATTATCGCCGCAGGACGTGTTATCTAACTTTAACAAGAATATTTGATGGCAGTCCTACAAGGTAATCTTTTTGTCTGTAGATAGCGTTATTTAATATATTACGTACATTTGGATACGAGAAGTGCACATAAAGTTTCACTCACTGTTAGCAAAGTTGTCGAATTAACCACTACTGACGAATCTCTACACAAATGTGAAACCGCGCTATAGTACTTGTTTAACGAAATTTTAGTTATTATATAGCCCTTTCCCTTACAACTGTGGTTTATAATTCAGTTTAAATCATAAAAGTCTAGTTTTGTAGTACATCAGTGTTTGTGATTCTGTTAACGTTAGGGGTAGGCTACAAGGAAGTTTATCCTTTGAAAATTCCACCTGTTGGTGCAATTGTACCTAAACAAATCATTATCGGGAATTTCAACTTTATAAACAAAAAGCAGAATTTCCAATAAATAAAAATTAAAATCGGATGTCATATGTATGACGTCCACAACAAATTTTCCAAAAATAATAAAAATGAAAGAAGTATTTTGCACATCTTTAAATTAAAATGTAAGTAGACTCGATTACACTACTTCACACTTCTCAATTTCGCTCTTATTTGTTGGGGCAAGGCTGTGTAACGTGGAATCTACTTTTCGTTTTGATTAAATCTCCACCGTCTTGAAATCATATCTCGTCTTTTATTCTTACCGCACCTTCCTGATTACAATTCCTTTTTGTAGTTAAAAGCGAACACAGACATTGTTGGAGTTTTGAAATCAATGCAACGCCTTGGATTATTGAAAAAATAATTTTCAAGTTTGTTTTTATCGAAATACCTAAGCAAGGTGAATTGTGACCTTAGAAACATTATCATGATGTCCTTTTTTCTTCTGTTCTACTACTTCAATTTGCGAAGTTGGACTTTAGCTAAGTTTTTATTCATTTACATTTTATTAATTAGAAAATGCAGTCTACCATAATTTATTTTATAGTTTGCACACGTTTTTGTTTATTTATTATTAAATAATATACTATGCACGCTTTTTTTGTACATAACACACTTTATCAAATTGCGGCATTCGTTTTGTTTTAAGCAAGAACATATAATGAAAAGACTACATAAATTAGTTTATAATTCCATCACACAAGAACTTATAACAAACTCGACTTATGGAAAGGTAAATCTCATATATACCGACCTAAACTTTGAAGCAAAAAGGGTACCTAATCTGAATTTAGTTAAACTACGAAATTCCTTAGTATAGCTTTTATAGCGTTTCCGATTTATATGCATTGCACGCGTGTGGAGTAACTAGCTGTTTTTTATATATAAAAATAATATATAAACTAGGAAAACTGCAAAATATTGTAATTTATTTGCAGTTCATATGCGCTGCTCTGGTGTAATGCAGGCAATCGGTAGATACTAAGATACGTTTAAGAAATTTTTGCGTTAAGAATTAGTATTAAAAAGAACTTTGGGAAAATAGTGCAACATTGTATAATGTCAAAGTTTATTGTTATATATTTTATAATTTATCGCTTATATATATACAAATATACGTTGAGATTTCTTTATTATCGATTAAACATCAAACCAACTATTGCATACAAAAATTTTTCACCAAATGATGAACCCACTAAAATACATAATCCCATAATATTATTAAGAAAGCAAGATATGTTTATTATCAGCCTACCTATATACAGGATCGTTTTAAACTACTTTCAGAAACTTACACAACGTATTCTATACCCCTCATGCGTTCACATGCAGTTAAAAAAGTATGTAGATCATTTTTCTTTGCTTAGAATGGTTTCTTGAAGAATCTCTTAATTATTATTTCAGCACGACAGATCTTCCAAACAATATTTCAAAAAATATCAAACATTACAGAAACATAAACAAAATATGAAATATTTGAATAAAATGACTTTTTATAAATTTTAAAATAATGATATGTTAAAACATCTTATTTTTCACTTGATCTAACAGATAAACATGCATCCCCTCCCATCAACGATGTTTTTTTTAAACAAAAATCCCGCACTTTCTTTAATAAAATGGAAAGCTGAAATTTTTCTGAGTACGATTGCACGGATTTTCTATAGAGACTACGAAATACAAAATTGGTTAGTGAAAATAGTTATTTACCATGTAAGTATTGTAAACCATAATATTGATACGAGGTGTAAAGATTTCATTGCGGCCTTGGCTCTAGTTCGACAATATATTGGTATCGTAACATACGTTTACAATATAAATTTCGTACAACGTTTTATCTAAAGTTAACGTAATAAGTTTATTTAATTAAAGTGATTTATTGCGTGTAATTAAATTTTTGTAGGATCGGGAGTTTGTTTATTTACTAGCATTGTTAACCAATTTAACAAGCTTATAACTGCTTAAATAATATCTCACCAACGACATTAATTTATACTATATCGCTAAATGTTTACATGTCAAAATTCAAATTTAAAAATTATTAATATTAATTTATCGATTATTCATAAATTTACTATAAGCAACACGGGCTTATAGGTTCGACATATTACTCTCGACTAGTAAACTTCATTCTCCGCCAGTATTGCTTAATTGATTAGCTTTTACAATTAGTAAGTAGCATTTTACCAAACCATTTTCGATCTAACAAGTACTATGCTTTCTTATTGCACTATTGCTGTAAAGTAGTACCTATTGAATCAAAAATTTTGTGGTAAAATACTTTACTACTCAGATGTAGAAAATATGGTGAATGTATTATATTGTACTTAACTCACCTGTTACATAATATATTAGTCATTCTTACTTCTCCAAATTTCATTAAATAACCGTTTAAAAATTTACAGTTAAATCACAGTTAATGTTTTTAAAATTCTATAATTAGTATATTTCAATCATATGTTATAGCTTGGTTTAAAACCTTGCAAAGTTTCCTTGAACATAGTGTTCCCGTTATAAACGTGAAATGTCGGAAATAGGAAATATGACATTGATAAAGGCTGCAAGAACTTTAAGGGTGAAATTGGTAAAGTGCGTTGCGCGAACTTCTTATACGAAACGATCCTATAAATAGATTAACTCGTTCGTTTGACCACAGTGTAAATCAAACGAATCAAAAATAATTGTTAATAGTAATGATAAACCAAACTCCGTTGTAATATTGTAGTTGACAAAATCCAACGCCGTGTAAATATCATGAATCACATAAAAAGTTAAGTTTGGATTATTTAATTCAATTAATAATTCAAACTAATTAAGTAATTGATTAATTAAATTAAACATGCTTAAGTAATTATTTAATATTACGCAATGTTACAAAATGTTAGGTAACAAAAAAACATGTTATTTTATAGAGATTAAAATACGATAATACCCAAGACAAAAACAAGGTATAATCTGCATTCGCCGAAGAAAGAAAGAATTCGTCAAATTTAGTATAGCCTGCAATTTTGCAGGGAAAGTAAGTCCATTTTGGGACTCCGATCTCAGCATGCAGCTATCCTTGCTTAGCTCTTATTATTAGCGTAGCCAGTTCGAAAAAATAAGCATATTTGGTTTTTCAAACGCAAGACGTTTTTTAATCTACCGCCGTAATTCTATTCACACCAAAGACTAGGTATATTAGCCTCACTCAACTAAGGGGAACTCTGAAATATACGACGCCACGCCAAACTAAATTGCAGTTGTTTGAGTAGCGGAACTAGTCCGGCGCTTGGCGCCTGAACGTATATTTATCTCGAACTGCAACCGCAGCAAGGATAACATACATTATCAACCGTACTAAAATACAAAAGCATTACGTGGAGTGTGATTGTGGTAGCTCCAGTTACGAATCACGCCCGACACTCAACGTTGAGAAGTCTCTTTGTTTTGTATTGCATCAGTAGCGACGGACAAGAGGGTCGGAAGCGGCGTTCAAACGTAAAGACATTGCGCTGTCCTTCACTGAAGTTGCTTAAGTAACTGACGTCAAGCGTCGTGATGCGCGTCTGTCCAGAATTGCTTATGTAGCGAGAACACAGACGCCTCCAAGAATTAAATTGAATCTCCGCCTGCAGTAAACGTCCGCGGTTGCTAGAGTAACGGGACGCAGGCCTCCTAGCAACCCGATATTCACTGAGCCCTCTACGTTAATATTGTACATATACCGTAAGAGGGGTGACTTGGCTCGCCTTATATGAATCGCGATCGCACGTTCTTCGCGACCTGAATCTACATTGTCTTGGGATTTTTAACTTTTGATGCAGTTATATTTTATTTTAAAGAAACCATTTCTGTAAATATGTATATTTGAACCTGTAAATAACAATTTCATTTTTATTTAAATTAATAAAATGTTCTGTTAATAGGTTTAACCGTCATTATTAATTGGGAGTAGCCGTATTTCCGACAACAATTAATTCTAAAGTGGGCTTCATTCGGAAGTAAGTAAATGACATACCTATCAAAATCAATCATCGCCTGAAATCCCGACTGACAATTAGAAGGATCTTATTAGCGACATTCCCATTGATAAAGACCCGGATCCCACGACTGACCGAATCTGAGCAGAATAAAATATAAATTTTTTCGCCCTATGAACGAATAAAGTTAGACCGAAAGGTCGCAACCTCTTCCATTTAATATTTTTTGTACTTGCTCAAGAGCTTGGATGTTGCTTGAATATTGAACGAAGGAGAAGTGTTTTTAAAATTTAACAGGCTAGTTTGGTAATTGTATTTTGGTGGATTTTTAGTTTTAATTCAAATTACAAGACATCGTAAGTTATTTAATACAATGTGAAGTTTTAATACAGCGTCTTTTCAACCAGTTCCTAAATGAAATAATATAACTTCTTATACAAATAACTAATATAATCTTTTACTTCTACTATGGCACTACGTGATAAAATTCATATTAAAAATGCTTCAGTTTATACATTGGCGAGCAAAAAAATCAATCCACTATAATATATTTTAAATTCTCATTTCCAACGGTTGAAAGCTATTTGCAATTCATTCACAAAATGCAGCAGGCTTAGCAATATTGAAAACAACGGAAAATAAACACAATTGTCACTTATGTGAAGTATTATCCAGTTCTTGTGTAATTAATTTGCTTATTTCAAATTCGTTGTAGTGAGTTTGTCGTCAACTGAATTGTTTTTGGTGTCAATTTGTGCACCTTTTTTCAATTCCCGGAAATAGAGTGAGGTAAAGAAGTTAAGTTTAGATTATTTGCCTACTCCAAAAATTGAAATAACTGAAGCCCAAGCAGCTCAAATTGCTGTTTCAATTAAAGCAGGATAAGGTGTAAGCGCATCTGAAAATCTTACGGCTTTGGTCACTCATTTGAAAACACCCGGTATATACTTCCGCGCAGTATTAACAAAATCCAATTGGTAAAGTACCAATATTAATTTTACGTCAAAATCACTTTGTAAATTTATAAATAGTATAATTTCATTTTACTGACAATTATTAAAAGCTCAAAAATCCTAAGTTACATTGTATAAAAATAGGGGTATTCTTTTCTTAAAAATACCTATTCAACAATTCCCGCATGAAGGTCATCAAGTTTAAAAATACACGTTAACCTCTCTCGTCTTCCTCCTTTAATTTCCAGGAGAAATACGTCTCTTCTAGATTAGTAGAGATCGGAGAGCAAACAAGTTAAGCTGCGTTTCTGTAGTACGTGTCTTGGCAATACTCAAGAATATAGTTGAAGAGTTATCCGTATGTTGTATGAAGGGATCAAATTATTAGTAGGTTGGTCTATTTCTGCCCAAGGTGAATTTATAGAAAAGGGGTCAGTTTCAACTTCCTATCGATTTAGAACCAAAGGGATTAAATCCGACAAGGTATATCCGTTATTTAAATTTTACCGATCTCCACCCCTGTTATGTTATACCGGTTGTGGCAAATCAGCCGATCACGTAGAAATTCAAGACGAGTTCGTTAAGACTATAAATAAGAAGACTAAGTTTGTGAATTTTTAATTGTTTATAATATTTTGGTCATTACGCCCAACTTCTTTTGTTTATTCTAGATTAGTTTAATTTTTAGTAACACAAGGGTCTCTTGATTTAGAAATAGAAAATTATTGTTCCCATTATTCACATTTGGGAAAAACATGTAATTTATTGGTATTTAATTTTTATTATACACAACTTTTAAGTACAGATCTTATTTTATTATATGTAGGCCAGGCGTGATAACCTATACTTTCTTTCAGGAACTAGTTAACAATTTAGCAATTAATTAGTTTAGGTAATATGTCTGGGTCAATCCATGTCAAATCATCCATGGCATGCAACCCACGTTCTCAGAATGTCATGAAATTTTTTATATGTGTTCTACTTGCCATTCTTATTAT
>JAHWXV010636657.1:0-10910 GCA_024586415.1 Phrixothrix hirtus
ATTTCATCAGATTATTACATCTCTGTCCGAAAATATTTAAAGAAAACTAAATAAAAAATTAAATTTCAACACCTTGTATTTTGAGAACGGCGCGTTTGCGACCCCTGTCAATCTGAACTTTTTGTCTTAAAATTCGTCAAAGAATCACCCCTTGAAATAAGTACATGTACTTAATTAACACCCTGTATATATATATATATAGAAATTGCGCCTTGTGGGAACATTTTTAGCAATAAAAACTTCGGCGCCGACGGGCACGTCCGCTGAAACAAAAAGAACATTTTTGTTGCTACCTTTTGGAATTGAAATCGGCCGCCATTGTGAACGTACCGTAACATCTAAGCCATTTTGATTAAATTAATGTAAAAATGTATTTTTCCATCTTTTTTGTTTATGGAGAAGTAACACTCTTAGAAACGAAAGGTGGACTTCTGAGCGGCTAAAGAAGACCTACATTTTAAATACTACGATATGATACCCTAAAGCAGCGATAAAGGGAAATCATTTGTAAGATTGCTTTTTAAGCTTTGCAGAGTCGTTATAAAAGCCTATTACATGATTTGAAACAGACACCATATTGACCAAAACTTACGCAGGCACTACATTTCGCTTGGAGTTCTGCAAATAATTTCCCGTGCGACATAAAGCTGATTTTATTTTTGGAAAATCATGCTATGGGTTGTTGAAACCTTGGTTAAGCTGAAAGGCCGAGTAAACCAGCACAATTACGCATACAGGGATAGTGGAAAGCTATATGATAGTTGCATGGAAAACTTAGATGATTTTGGCGTGATTTTTTGGGATGCTATTTGGTGTGGAAGAGTCATGTCATCGTTCTCCTTTAAAGCAACGGTTACCAGCGAATAATATCCTGAACTATTACAAGGTACATTTATTTCTGAACTTGAAATCAGTTTTCGCCTTTCTGAAAAAATTGCTATGGTAACAAAATGGTTTGAGAAACTTCTTAAAGGGTCAATTCCATGAATGTATCGCCATTTTGGCAAACAGAATGGCTATCTAGACTATGCGATCTCACACCATGCGACTTTTTACTTCGGAATATCAAGAAGGATGTAGTTTTTGCTTAGAAACCACTTGCAACATTTAGAAATGGCACAATTATAGGTTACGCTATTCTCAGTATGCTGGCGATATTCACAAAGAATACTTCTCGTTTTACATTTCGGCAAATGGTTTCTTCTAATTGCATGACGCTACCCATCAACAGAACGTTTGGAAGCAGATGCATAGGCAAATCATGCCCTATGATTGTTGGTTGTAGGGTACGGTAAAGGAACACGTTAACGTAACCAAATCACGAAACCAGATATATTGTTACAAACATCTTCAGACATGTCAACGGCGTTTTGTAGACTATCTGAGAACGATTCCAGGCAGCAGTGCTGAACAAGTTGAGACTGTGCAAATTATTCTTTTTGATTTGCTTTATAGTGTTTAATATCGGTGTTTGGTGATTATATCCTACCAAGTACGGATAGTTATTTATTACCAGTTGTTAAAATTGCATCTATATCTTTTATAATTTCCGCATAAACAAATATTTCTGTGAAAGTGCTAACATTTTTTTGTAACTTCGTTAATCTAAAATGTATACAGGGCATCCGGGATATAATGGCATTATTTTAATAGCAGATATGTGCGACAAAAAGCGCTTATTAACTATGTGTCTAAATTGCATAGTTTTCGAAATATTTGCAATTAAAGTTTTCTGCCCGCCCCTGCTGTTTAACTTGGTCTACTGTATTTGACAAGAAATGGCTAATCGGCTATAAAACTATAGCCAGTGACAAAGTCAAACTAACAGCTTCGGCATGACGCATCCGATTTCAGAGTATCATTAATGACTGTTCTCAGCTGTTTATTATAAATACACGCTAATTACCGTTTAGAATAAAAAGTTTTATTTTCTTCTTTAAAATTTGTAGTGGTATATTAACTGTGCAAGTTTATAATTTCTTTAAAATAAAAACAAAGTTTTTGAAAAGAATTTAAGGCACAGTTTTACTTTTTAAAATCCAAAATGGTCATGACAATTGAGAAAAAATCATTTTATATTCAGGTAAAGTACTATTTCATACGGCAAAATGTTATTAAGAAAAGTTGTTAAAAATATAAAACTAAGGACCACTTTGACTAAATCAGTATTTGATTTGTGTTCTTGCATTATAACTACAGAAACTAGTATTCTGTATAAAAAAAATGAATTATTGTCAATTGTCATTATTAAGATTAAAATGAAATGTAAAACAACCTGTTTGAAATCAATTATTTATCTTTTATTGTTTGTACATAACTTGTTCGTTAGTTTCCTAATTTAAAATGTCGACTTTAGAGCAGCGTGTTTATCTAATCAAGTGTTATGGGCTGGAAGAAGCATCTTATTCGATGCTATTGATGTTTCATGAGAAATTTCCAATGGTGACAATTTCTATCAATTTATTAAAAAACCTTGTAAAAAATTTTACAGTAACTGGAAGCGTGCTTAATGTAAAAAGAAGAAAATAGTTCATGATCATGACGATGCTGCTACACTGTTGGTGAGATACTCTGTCAACATTAATCATCGGCTATCATTGAAAGAACGGTCTGCTAAATTATCAATAAGTAAATCGCACATACACAGAACTCTCGGAGAAAATAAAATTCGACCGTTTAAGCCCATTTACAACCATAAATTAGAAGCTGGAGATGATGGTCATCGATTGTTGTTTTGCTTATGAATTGAAGATAAATTTTGGAAGATGGATATTTTTATAAAAAAATAATTTTTACGGATGAATCAATTTTTACAACAAATGGCGTTGTGTATTCACAAAATTATAGGTATTGGTCTCATGAAAATCTACATTTTCGTATAATAACTAACAGTCAACGTTATAAGAAAGTAAATGTATGATGTGCAATAAGATATGAAAAAGTTATTGGATGTCCAGCACATTCAACTAGCCTGGTTACACATTTTTTGAATCAGCCCTTTCACGAAAGGTGGGTTGGACGATATGGTCCAACACATTGGTCAGCGAGATCGCCTGATTTGACCCCTTTAGATTTTTATTTATTGGGTTACTTGAAACAAAAGATTTAGTCATGTGCTCTTCATGGTAACCTTCAATTATTAAAACAAAAGATCAGGGATGCTATAGATGAAATTAACGCAATAACAATAACAAAAGTATTCGAAGAGTTTCGAGTTAAAGCGGAAAAATGTGCCGATCGTGGAGGAATTCATATTGAGTAATTTTCATGTATTTTTTTTTAATAAAATACATTATAGAAACATATATTAATTTGTTTTGACAACTTATACAGAATAATTGTTTCTGTAGTTACAATGCAAGAATACCAATCAAATACTGATTTAGTCAAAGTGATCCTATATTTGTGAAATTTTGCATATGGACATTGTTTTATATTCTTAACAACTTTTCTTAATAACATTTTGCCGTATTATTGACCGAAATCGCACTGTACCTCAATATAAAATGATTTTTTCTCAGTTGTCATGACCATCTTGTATTTTAAAAAGCAAAACTGTGCTTGAAATTCTTTTCAGACCAAGTAGGCCGGGATCCCAAAACATTAAAACGATATTCCAAAATTTTTGATCTATTACACCTATAGTGAAGAAATCCGAGGACAAACTGTATTCACAGTAAATGTAAACTGATACTTTGTCAACAAAAGCAAGGTGGTTTTTATATTCTCAACTACGTTTAATAGTAAAAGATAGACATGCATGTATCCATGATAGATTTATACGCGAAAACTTATAAATTTTTGTTTAATTAGATTAAAAATTTCTAAAAATATATGTTCACAAACGTATGTTAAATGATGTTCTTTATATCCGAGACATCCTGTATTTACAAAATCGCGTTATTACGATAATATATTAGAATTCATTTGAAAATCTTATAAGGTATATCAGTTCTATTATATCAACTAATTTTAAATCAACTTCTTCTGTATGATGATAGGATTATCTGCTGATCCACTGCCTTTAGAGAAAATCAATTTTAACGCATTAAAGTTCTTTCTTATAAAATCGTTGGAAAGAGGACTTCTATGTTCGACTTCAATAAAGATTAGGTTTTCTTTTATTCAAATTGTAAAATGTATGTTATTTTAATTAAATATAAAGCCAAAGGTAATAATTTCCAAGAAAATCTTGAAAATAGGTAGCAATTATGGATAAGAAATCTTAACTATGCAATAACCTTAATTTTTCTAACAGAACTTAGGAGAAAAATGAAACTTTAATAGAGACTCCTTAAAAATTATTTTCGTTCATGCTAATGACCACTAGGTAATATTTAGAATTTAACGAATACACTGGTATAGGAATACAAACGACTGCAATTATGTAAATATTAGATATTTTCGGACTTCAAATATCCCGCGCGAATTGGAAGTAATACACACTTGAAGCGCTAGGTGGTATAACCGTTGTTAATCAGTTTATTGTAAAGTATGCATATAAGCGCAGTCCTTTTATTTGTAAACCATTCAAAAGTGGTATTTTTAGTGTGCTGTAATTTGTATGAGGAGCGATGGAAAAGTTCGGGGCCTGATCGATACGAGGGCTACACTATATATTCCTGAATACGGGATTTAACAAGACATATTTAAACAAACAATATTTATAACTTTTCAAAGTACTCTCCTGTACATTTCACACACTTTGACATCCTTGAAACCATTCCGTAAAACAGGCAGCCTAGGTTTCTTTGGATATTGCCCTAAGATGCCTTTCAAATGCCTTTACAGCATCCTCTGGAGTAGAAAAATGAATTCCACGTAATTCCTTATTAATGGTTGGAAAGAGGAAGAAATCTCATGGAGCTAAATCGGGGCTGTAACGTGGATGTAACATTCACTTGATTCTAGCAGATCGAAGAAACTCCGTTGTAAACTTTGCAGCATGTGTCGGAGCATTATCATGATGCTGAACAATTTGTTTTTTCTGCACTTTTGAGAGCATAGTCGGCAAGCAAATGGTAGCATACCAATCTGCAGTAACTGTTTTCTTATTTTCAAGAGTAACGGAGCAAATATAACCAGTGAAACTGAACAAAGAAGCAGTATAACTTCGTGACTGTTTCACTTTTGTAGGCCGCAATTCATTTTGAAACATCAATTGAGAAGTTTGCTGCTTAGCTAATGGATCATAGCAGTATATCCAGGTTTTGTTGCCTGCAATGATATTGCAAACTGCCTTAGACATACCTTCATGATAGCATTCTAGGTTTTCCAGGCACCAGTAGACCCTCGCTTTTTTTGCTCCTTTGTTAAACGATATGGTAACCAGAAACAACACACTTTTTTCACACTTAAATGTGTGTGAATAATTGTTTGAATTGCAGTCATTCCAATGCCAAGGGATGCACGAATTTCATTATAGGTCACTCGGCGATCTTCTTCAATCACGCGACGAACAGCATCAATGTGATTTGAAGTCGTTGGGGTAATCGGACGACCTTCACGATTTTCATCCTCGATCGATGATCTCCCACGTTGAAAATCTTTATACCAATTAAACACAGTTGTCCGACTTAGAGCTCCTCCCGGAAATGCATTTCGCAAACGAGCGAAAGTTTCATTAAACGTTAAACCCGAACTAAAATCATACAAATTGATGGCACGAAAATGTTCTCGCGTCACTTCCATCTTAAGCCGAACTTTAGCTCTTCAAAAAATTCTCACAACCTACTGAAACGAGATATTGACTTCATATAAAGTGCAATTTATTCGCAAACAATTGATACATTAAGCTAACCTCAAATTTGTAAATAATTATTTGCAGTTTTGTCACATTCAGAAACATACAGTGCGATCCTCGTATATAGCAAAAGGGTAGTTTAAAACTAGTTTTATTTTTCAATTTGTCTCTCGTAATAATAATTCATTTGGCTCAACATTTCGGCAATACAGTTATCCCCTCCTTATTTGATGCTGTTACAAAGTCTGCGATTAGCTGAAATTACCCCCTTTTTTGTTGGAAATTTTTGTCAGCCTGAAGATTTTAATTTGGTAAATTTGGGAAATGAAACAATTGTGTAGTTTTTCCACAGCAATTGCAACATATGGAGAGGTGCATTGTTACGACGACACAAGATCTTGTTCATTGATAATCCAGGGGGTTATTCAAGAAGACCTGCCTAATTCCCCACTTATAAGGTGGCCCTTTGAAAGATAATCAATCAGCTGATGGTCGTCCATTGCGGGGATCACCTTGCAAGCTTTGATGGCGATATCTAAAATAATCTGCTACTTCTTTATTATTGAATTTGGCATCCATGTTGACTTTAGCTTCTGCTGAACTGAATTTTTTTCAAGGTATTCGATGTCATCGATTTTTATAACATTGGCTTACATATTAATTAATATTCACAGCATTTTGTTTACTAGTTATAAAATACCATATCTGAGTATAACAAATTAGAACCACTGAAGCGTAATGTGTCAGACCACAAACTTTTTAATTACCCCATTTATTACGTAAAAATGGCACGTTAAAGAACAACGAACCTGCATTAAAGTTTGCTACAAACTTAGTAAAAGTACAACTAAGGTTTATAGAACGTTTAAAGAAGTCTTTGGTGTTGACACTTTAGGCAAATCACAGACGAACGTTAGTACATGACAACAAACATTGAACGTCCTCATCGACCACAAGAACTGAAAATGGGCAAAAATTGCGAACAAAATTCTAAAGGACTATTGATGTACGATGTTTGCTCGATTGTGGGACTAAGTTACAGGAGCTGTCAGTGAATTTTATCAAAACCGCTCAGTGAAGACCAAAAGTAGCACCGCATTAATGTGTGTTTACCTGAACTGGCGCTTACGACTTCTTCCAATTCCAGAGTATTAAATTGAAACGAAGAGACGAATATTCCACACGATACAAGAGATAGGGGCCGAATTACAAACCATGCTGAATGTGCTCTCGGAAGGCGATTTCCAGCAGTGTTTCTAGCATTTGTAGAGCGCTGCATGCATGACTATTAGTACGATAGCAATTAATTTTTAAAATGAGAACACTTTGCCTTTTAAAACATGATTCCGGGAACATGCGCCTCTGTGAGTATTTTTAATTTTGAAGCATCTAGATCATCAATATGATTGACATATGTACTACAAACGTTATTGTCATTTCTCTTGATAATTTTAGACGATATACGTAGGTTCTTTCCCACGTGCGTATCAATTGGCGAGCTTTCATTTGTGAAAGAGTGTGTATCCGTTTTAAGCGTAACAGTTTAGTCCTGCGTCATCTTGTACGCTCCTGATCGCGCTGTAAAGAGTCTGTGTGTAAAGGTCGCTAATGATTGCTTTAGAATATGATTTTTAGGTAGTTTCTTTACCTGGATTTTGACCTTATTTTACTTTTAAATTACTAATTATAATGCCCTTAAATATTATATTTGATTATTATGTTTTATATTCCTTTTCCTCTTATGTTTAAACTAGCTCTGTTAAGATCTACGTCTTTAACAGAGTGAATTATGTGATTTACACGGTCGTCTTTGGTATCTCAGATACAAGTGTTCCCCAATTCGACGATATGATAATTTCATATTGTGAATTGGATCATTGCTATGGTAAAGAAAATATGTTTTGTGCAATTAAAACTAATTAGGCTAACTAGATTACAATATTCCCTCATAACAAATATTCAAAAGTAAATTGTGATGGTTTTTAAAAGTACCGAAAAATTAAAATACGTTGACACAAGGTTATTCTTTAATTTAAAGCTTTAGTATGACATCACGGTACGAGAAATCGATTAACTCGAAAAACACATTTTTCAACTTTCTTGCTGAAGATTTAGGATTTATTTAAGAAAATAAGTTCTTTATTCTAAAGCATTATATTTTACAACTTGTTTGTTCCGAGTTGTTACACTCTCATTATTAGCATCTAAATTAAATTTTATTGATCCAGACTTCTTTGTCAGTTTCCTATTTCGTGATAGATTGATAACGGATGTATGAAAACCTTCTTCCTTCTACTTTATCTTTAACACTACATTAGTTTTGAACCTCTTTGTTAAATAGTGTAGTAAATTATGCAATTACGATATGTCTAGAAGATACTTTATGTTATACCGTTTGTATGCATATAAAGTTCAAGTACAAGTGTGACAAAATAATGAATTACAATTATGAATGATTTCTAAAAACCTTTTTTACTGTATCGCAATTTTATCAAAAAGTTCGGACATGAAGCAATTGGGCCCTCGCTTCCAAACTTTTGCGAATCAGATATGATTCGCCACGTTAACAAACATTTTTCCACTGGAGAAGGATCGCTTAATTTACGCCTACCAAATTTGAAAATTGTCACTCAATGCACTTTGCATTTCTTACTGTCTTGGTTGGATACATTTGGGTATGTTTCGCCGGATATTATGACGAGAAGGTTTGGTCATAACATTTATAATTATATTGGAGTTGCAATTAAAATTAGACCATAAACTGATTAACTGTTCAAATTAGAGCATGTAAATAGTTGACCTAATTCTGAAAATCTATCAAAATTCAAAATCATGAATGTTTATCAAAGGGCGCCAGCAGAAACTTAATTTTCTAAAGATTAAATATAACATAACTGCTTTTCCTTAAGTTGCTAATAGCCTCAATTATTTGTATCTGTATTAAATCAATATGGCATACTGTTGACCGATTTTACAATTATTCATGCACGATGCATCTTTAAACTTGTACTTCAATAATTATTGTAAGATGTAATGAAATATTGGAATTCAACAAATACATATACTAACCAAATTAAGAATTGCAGATAATATAAGATCCTACAGTCGATACCTACGTTCTAAAAATTGTCACTATGGCCATCTTACTATTTTAACCTGAATTCAATTAAAATTGCTTATTATGCACAAGATGATGCCAAAAATTACAATCTCATAGCAAACCGTAGAATATTCGTCTTTTACGAACAATTTTAATTGTCACTTAATAAGAGAAATAGACCACCCTACACTTGTGTGTACATTACAATATCGTCCGTTAATACTCAGTTATAATGAGTTTATCGTCTGCTTAATAGTTATTCGGAAAAGTGATTTAAATTTTAAACATGCTAAATAACAATACAACACTAAAATTATCCTTCACGAAACTGCAGCTGAAAATAAATAGCAAAAATCTACCTTCCAAGTTTCCTCTATTGAGATGCCCTGTCGTATTCTTCGGTCCTAAGAACAGTTACATATTATCCAAGGTAATTTAGCCAGCAATATTCGGTGCTCCATATATTCTAGAACTAAAAATTCCCCTGCGCGAACGAATTCGATGAATTCACTTAATAAATTAAAACGCATGTTGTCTAATAACAACAACCCGGGGCCCATATCATCACTTTTAGGGCGAGGGCTGTGTTGCTGTCTATAAAAGATGTTAAATTTTTGCGTTCTCCACGCAGCCGCCTGACCCTCCTACCTGACCACAAACAAAATTTAGACTCGTTACTGAACACAATTTGATGCCGTTCTTGTGCCTAATTCCCTTCGGTGAAATGGGGCCACAGGAATATACAAAAATGGACGGTGAGAATACAGTCCATAAGATTTTATCCAACGGTAATTGACATTCTGTTTCCTATATCTCCCATCCAGTCTATTGCAGTTGACCGAGTTGGAGAAAATCTTACTTTTGTGGCCAAACGCCTTAAACAACGTACTTCACGATCTGTAGTTCTCTGGCGACATCCAGATCCAGGGCGACGTTGTTGAACCCCTTGTTTGGACTATCTGGACCAACATCTCACCACTGTTGTAACATCACGATTTAAACGACCAGCGAAGGTCTAGCCCTCTCATGCCAATAATATGACCACATTCAAAAATCATTTAATTGCTAATAATTTTCATGTTGACGAACTCTTGGCATTCTTAAATGTTCAGAAGGCAATAGTGAACAAGCAATTCGCAAAATTGACAGTTATTACACACCGATTGTTTTATTTCATAAAATATATTGTTACTGCGTGTGATTTTTACATTTTTACATAATCTTAACTAGTATGTAGGGATATACAGGATTTAATTTTAAATAATAGGATTTTCACCCATTATTTGGTGCAGTATTATAGATATAGCGTATAGCCTTCCATTTTAGGCTAATTATTCATTGCGCTCTCTAAAATCAAAAATTTAATATTACTGTTGAGAAGTACCTTGCACAATAATCTCACAGCTATCAACTAATTTATCTGGAATTTTAAACTCTTAGGTGGATTATGGCATTCTCTTTCTAAATTTGTTTTATTTCATTTAAATAAAAAATTAGCGACACAAATTATTTACCTAGGCCTTCCTACGTTTTTAGGTGACATTAACTTAACTGGCGACCAACTCTTGTTGTTCTGAACTGAGTTATCGTCTAAATTATTTGTTTGTTCTGTAGTGTTTCTAAATTTTTGTTTTGCTGTACCCTTTTAATGCTTTCCACTAAGTGTTTAACTTTTATTTCTTTAATGTTAAAATAGGATGTAATAAATTTGTAAAATCGTGAACTTAAATTGCGACTTTTTGTGTTCAAAAGGGCGGTAATATCCGAAACTCTATTAAAGTCAGACACCTCTGTTTACAATAAGACCGTCAGTGGATCAAATTAAAGAAATTTCCGTATGCAAAACTTGTAGAAAATGGGTTAAGCGGTTAAAAGTTTTAAACTTGTGGGCCGCACAGGATACCTGAAAAAGAACCAGCATGAGTTTCTATGTAACAGTGATGTTGGTATGTAGTCATGAACCGAAATAGGGAAACGCCCTATGCAACCTTCAAAATACTTACTTTGTCTACATAGGAACTCGAACGTACCATGCAAATTGAATTTTCAATCACTTATATAAAAGAG
>JAHWXV010636791.1:0-12724 GCA_024586415.1 Phrixothrix hirtus
TATATATATATATATATTGCCATGTTCTGTTCAAGCTTGCCCGCTACCCTTGTTTTAGATGTCCGGTAAGTATACTTTATAGAAGCACTAAATCTTTGTTATTATTTTAAAATATATCTTTGTGGGACAAAACAACTTTACTAGTTTTCACCTACTTGCAGTATATTTAGGCAACTCCTAATCTCAGTCTTGGCGAGTTCCTGGCTTTATCTACTTTTTCTGGTAGTCGGGACACAACGCTGCTTACTAAATTGCAAATTCCTCTAATTTTTACTCATAATTCTTTTTTAATAATATGAATACTATTATCTCAAACAGATTATTGCATATTTTTGATTTTTTCTTAAAATTTTTTGTATCGAATAACAGATATTATTAAACTATACAGTTGAACTGTATTGCTACTTAAAATGTTGAGCCCTAATAATGCAAGTTGTAAGGTCAAAGGTTAGTTAAAAACTTTAAGTTATTTTCTATTTTAAAAAATTCAAATTAGACTTACTTCGTAAAAAATAGTTAATTGAAATTTACGTATCAATTTTCTGAGCACAATTTAAAATGTTCTTCTAAATTCAAAATATTTCTTTGTAAATACTTTAAGCTCTTGAAATATTTGATTTTTGATATCAATATTAATATGTAATCGCTCATGTGCATTCAACTATAACAGGTAGTTTAACAAGTGTATATTCCTCAAATATGAAATCAATAAATAAATCTGTAAATTCAAACAAATTATGTCACAATTTATTTCAATAAACAAAGAAAAACAAATTTCCAAAATAGAAATCTTAGAATTCCAACTTACATGTAGACTATAAGCTTTTATACATTAAAAAAATAATAATAAACAAATTCATCAATAATCAGTACGTTAGCACCTAAATTGTTAGAATCTGTTCTAACACATAATAGAGACCACATTTTTGAATAAATTAGTTCAATTAATGGGAAAAGCAAATATCTCAACCTTAACTTTACTTTGAATAATCGCATTCGTAACTAATACTAAAATGTTTATGAAAGTGTTCATAAGTTGTTTTGTTTTATTTGAAGTTTCTCCAATAAGGATAATTAATCGTGACGTTTATTATAGATAACAATTTTATCCATTGTCTTAATTAAGACCAAATTTAATTTAAAGGCTTTTATTCCAGGAGTCCTGTATGTTTTTTTTTCAAACGTTTCATTCCAAATTACGTTCAAAATGTCTCAATGCTGGCAAGTTAGTTTGAATTAACGAAATGATAATTTATATGTTTTTAAGCTATCTATTACTCTCATTAAATTAAAAACTACAGCAATTCTATTGTCTCATTTTTAGCATCTCAATTATTAGATGATTCCATCAACGTGTGATTTAATTATAATGATACGATAATTTACTGCCTATTATCAGCTTCCAATCAAACTTGTTTTAAGGATATATAATAAAAAACACTGTACCTTTATACATGATGGTTCTCTTGTTTTAAGGAACTACTTCCGCAACCTGTTATTTGAAATAAGGACACTCGTCCATTCCTGTTTAATTAAATGCCAACTAACCATCAACCTTTACTTAATTCTTACTAACCATGCCAGTTTAACACATGATACTATTACTTTAAAAGATAAACCCACTTCGTGTACTTAATTCGTACACACTATGCATGACGTCACCAGGTGACAACTATCGGTATCTTGATACTATTACTTTGATCCATATGTTTGTATGAAGCGGTATGAATAATACCCAACTATAAAAACGCGTTGTTACTTAAGCGTTTACTATTTCATTAATTTAATGATAATAAATTTATGATGTATGTGTAAGTGTTCTAAAAATATATTTTATAACCAAACTGAAGAGTAGAAATAAACAAATACAAAATTTTTGACTTTGTCGTATTACAATTCTTCATGAAGTTTTAGAACTTGACAGCAATTGATTTGGCTTTAAATGTGTAAATATGTATAGTATAAATAATATAATTTCAAAACTTTGTCATTTCATTTAAGGGTGGGTAGTATTAAAAAAGGATTTTGTAATAAAATACAATTATAATAAATTTATTCTGACAATTACACTGGTCAAAGTACATACAATATAATCTAACAAAACTAGATTAATTGTTTTAAACGTTTTTATTTATATACACTAAATTACACAATACACAAATTTTTGCTGTTTCGACATTAAACTTGTATTTCCGATAATAATTTTAGATCCATACCTTACGAAATTGTTTGTCTCTTGGAAATCTAAAAAAGTGGCCGTTCGAAAAGCTTTTGCTTTTTTTGTTACTGTAATTCGAACTACCCACCACTGCACAATACACTATAATGCAAAACGATTTAAATGAATGTTTATAATTTATAAATATGTTACACTGATTTATGAATACACAAAATAACAATATCTACACAACCAAAATGTCAAACGCAAACGTCAGTTAGCAAGTATACGTACTTACAACCCATCATGGATAATGTATAAAACGGAAAATTGTCACCGCGTGACGTGAGGTGCGCGAGGGAGATATGAAACAGCTTGCGTGTGGGTTTATCTTTAAAGCAATAGTATCATGGTTTAACAATTCAAAATGTACTGAAAAATTTTAACTGTGCCTTTAAAATTAGAAACTTGTCCATTATTTAGTAACTGTATTTTACCAAATAAAGCTAAATTAATCTTTTTTTCTTTAAATTAACTGTTAAAGCTCTCTTAAATACATAACTAAGCTTTACGTCAAATCACTTTTTGCTAAAAACTTCTTAATTATAAGTAATATTGCTTAAATGCTTAACTAGATATTTTTATAAAATCCATATAGTCAACCTTGTACCTCCTGATACTTCTATAAAGCGTTTACAACTAAATATTTAACAATTTAAAAAATCTGATTAATTCTTCATGCTACCTTTTTATATTTAAAATACCTAATCTAGAATATTTAACCTAACTCAATCTCTGTTTTGTCTATTTTTGAATTATTTTACAACCTGTCAGTTTGGTTGCCTATCTTGATTCTTGACTTTAAAATAAATACGATATTTTTTACTAAAAATAATTTTCACCGTTATAAAATAATTTTTTTGAACTCCTTTGGTAACCAATTTTTATTCTAATTATTACTTCATTGTCAAATTCCTATTCATTATCTTTCAACTTCCTCAAGTTAAATAATTATACACAAAAATTATATTTACTCAAAAAAAATTCTATTTTCAAATATTTTTCTATTTTTATATGAGGGTGGACCGCATGTCAAAATATATATATATATATATATATATATATATATATATATTGTGGGAAAACGTTAATTGAATAAGCCCCACGTTGTGAACCAAATATGTGGAATAGCATTTAATTGTATAAGCTCCCACTATATTAAATAGTTTTGTGTTTACTCTTATTCGGTTAAATAATTTAATTTAAATGCCCCTCATTGGGATGCAAAATATGTGGGAAAATGGGTTTATAACTGACCATTCCAACAATATTAAAATTAGAATTGTCTTAACTTGATTGTTAAATTTAAAATACCCACGTTGTTGAGACAAATATGTGGAAAAGCTTTAACTTAATGTTTAGTTATGTGATTGGTTGCCTACACTTGGATTTCTAATTACGTTGTGTTATTCAAGTTGCCTACCTGAACTGGATATGCTCCAACCCACCTTACACTTTGCTATAAGATGAATGTCGTTACCTCATATCAATCTCAATATCAAGTATAGAAATAAAAATGTAATTCAATAACGCAAATAAAAAAACAAACAAATTATCAACTTCCAATCTCTGAAAGAAAAATAATAAATTCAGCCTTTTATTTAAATTCAAATCAATGGTAATAGTAATAATTAAATTCCTAAAATGAATATCGTTTGGAATTGTCGTAGTTTAGGTTATTTAGTCAACCAGTCAAATTTTATAATACACAAAGGAAAGACTTTTTAATAAACTTTTAAACTAAATGTTAAAATCAAAAACAATTCACCTATTGAAATTTACTTAATCTAATAATTAACGAAATGTAATCTAAAACTTTAACTTATTTAAAAAGATTTTAATTTAAAATGTTAAATAATCGTTTACGGTTGTATTGTAGTCCGCCACTTTTTCAATTATAATTCACTAACCTTTTATGTAGTCTTGTGAATTTACACCCTATGCTTCGGGTATCTCTATGTTCACACTTACTTGTTTAAGTTGTCAAAGATCCTTTTACCCGTACTGGATACAGTGGTTAATGACCCTTGGGATGGTTAAAATAAATGCTAAAATGTAATTTAAAATCGTTTATAATCACTTTGTGTTAACAATCGTGAACACTTCTTGATTGTTAAAAGACGTTGTTGAAAAATTTATCTAAATCCCTTTGAAATAATTATTGTAGTTTATAGTTTTTGTATTTATTACTGCAAGATGGACATTGTGCACTTTTATTATAGAACTGTAAATATTTTGAAATAATGTTGATATTACTAGTTTCTTCCTTAATTCCAGTGGCAATGACAAAGTTGAATTTCAAGATCGATTAAAATTTTGTTCAAATGGTTTTAAACATTTTTTTCTCACCTAGTTGAAATTTTCTGTAAATTAAAAACAGGTAAAATTTTCTTTATGTAGTATAATTAAACTTTAAATATTTTTATTCTCCATAAATATCCTTTATAATTTTATTTAGTAAAATAAAATTTCACTTTAATCAATTTCTTTGTTTAGCGAAACAACTTGTTTCAGGTTATCACTTCCTGCCTTGATCAATTTAAATATTATTAATCATGAACTACACAACCTGCCTTTGCAATTTTCAAAATTCAACTGTGAATTAGTGAAGATTTACACAGAATGTGGCCCAAAATTGTCTAATAAGCAATATTTCAAAAAATTTCTAACCTTTAATTAGACATAACATCTTTAATATATGGTTAAATTTGATTCTGAGGACATATTGATGAATTAAATCGATGCCAGATCCTTTCAGCAAAGCCTTAATGGATATTTTTACAATTTTTGGAAAAACTTTGGTGCCAAATTAATAAGACACTAACATGGTTTGTGACCATGATAAATGATTTTTATATTTTCAACATTTTGTGCAGAATTTCAATGAAATGGATAGAAAATACTTCTATAATATTCTACAGCTCCTGGAGATCAATATTTCCATAATTATTTTGCAGCAAATTTAGTTTCATGAACGTATGATGCATTTAAAGACACAATTTGATTTTAAATCACACTGTTATTATGTTTTATTGTTTAAATGTTCTTAATGTAATCTTTATTTACATGAATTCTATAATTTTTAACATGTGCATTAATTAATTTGCTTCTTCACTTAGAAGGTTTTTTAACATTAACCTCAAATTTTCATATTTATTTAAATTACAATCATTAGTTAATGCAAACTTTCATTTATTTTATATGCATGAGTTTACTAATAAAGTATCCTAAATATTGCTTAATCTAACATTGATATATAGTTGTTTCAATTGAAATTTGATCTGATATTCTGAATTTTGTTTCCGATGTTCACTCGTAGCTGGTTAATTTCTTTAATTTATTGTTTTTCTTTTAAGAATTGGTACTTTAATCATTACGTAATCTTCTTATATTGATATTTGCAAATTATTTTACATATTTTTGATTTTATATACAATTATTTTGTGTTTTTATGTTTTTATTAGTTTAAATAATTCACATTACAGTACATTTGACATTACTACTAGTAAATACTTACATTAACAGCGTAATTTTTAGATAAACCCTCTTACCCCATAATGCGTGTTTTTATTAACGTAATAAATTATAACAAAAAAAATAAAAGTGTCGTTATTTCAGAAAATAATTCACAAGTTTGCCCTGGATGTGTTATTTAAAGAAATAATGTCAAGTATACCTTGTATTTTTTTAAACTTTTCCGTGGTAAACTATCTTCTTGTGACGTTTCTATTTGCTATGAAAAGTGCACCGAAAACAATAAAGAATTTATATTCTACAATGGCGTAGCTTAATTGTGGTGGCAGAGCTCTTGGACGGCTTTCGTGGTGCCCTGAGCTACTTAGGCGGCTTCGTGCACCTGGTTTTGCATTTGGTATACCTGTAGAAAATTATTTATAGGATACCGTCATTTTTTTATATGATGTTACATCGCCTTCGGTTACGAAACGAAGTTCGGTGACATTAGTTTAATAATCGTTCTGATTTCTGGCGTTATTAAAAATAATGGTACTATTTATGAAACAGTTTATTTATATAAATCAAATGAAAATTAAAGCGGTATTTTAGTAGTGTAACAAACAAAAGGGATTATTCATAAGCAATTATTATTGCACGAAAAGTCAACCTTTGTGTGCGTTCTATACGGCGGTCAATTTAGTATCGTCGTGATGGCGTTCAAGATATCGACGTCATGTGTTTTGTATTCGACGAGTTCTGATTTCCTGTTATATTTGATCGCGAAAGCTGGCAGTAGACCTCGAGATCTAGGCATGGGCGCATCGCCTGTGGTGGTCGCTATGTACGTAATTTATGCGAACAATAATCAGGGACGTATCTTCGGTATAGCGGCGCTAGCGTACACTCGTGACCTTTCTTGCCACTTAGTACAGCTAAACGTCGCGATGTCTGGCGTTGTTTGCAGGTCGTTACAGAGCAACTCGCCTGCAGACGACAAGATGTTGTCGGTGACAAGTAATCTCAATACAGCGTAGTTGTGCCTCAGCTACAACTCCACGCTGAGGGACACGGTATCGGGTGCAAATAGTTACCGAGCAACTTGTTTGTGATCCACTCAAGATTGCTTAAGTTGCTGCTTCGGTGAGTATAACGCCTTATGACTTGTAGTGAAAAATTTACTTATAATTTCTTATTCAAAACCGCATAGTTTAAGAAATATCAACAATTATAGCATAACGTTCATACCTGGCATACGTACTGTGCTGGATAGAAATATCGTTGTCATCGATGTGTTTATTGGATATATTTTTACTCGTCCACATAAAAAGAATGAGTTGTTTTATTTAAAGAAAGGGTTATTTTATTTTATAAAATTTCCATTGAACACGTTACAAATTTTACAAGAAGATGAATTTTCTTAGGTTCATGTTTGACATATAAAGTAAAACATTTTAAAATCTTCTTCAGTTTTTAACAAAAACGTTTGGTAGCAACTATATTTAAAAATGAAATCCTAAAGGGTAACGATGGACATAAAATTGTGTTGTTATTTCAAAGAAACTAAACAAGGCTAAAAATAACTTTTATAGGCCATGTAACTCCAAGTATACCCAAACAAATATTACGTTGTTTCTAGAAGCTTATTCACTACATTACATTAAATAGTTGTGTTACTTATAATATTTTCTAGGGTTTGTAACTGGTACGAAAACTCAGATGGTTGATAAAGAATAATTGTTGTATTATTACAATTATCTCAACTTATACACTTTGCGAGTTTACATAAACGCT
Source organism: Phrixothrix hirtus (assembly GCA_024586415.1). Taxonomy (NCBI): domain Eukaryota; kingdom Metazoa; phylum Arthropoda; class Insecta; order Coleoptera; family Phengodidae; genus Phrixothrix; species Phrixothrix hirtus. Next base: position 7,466 of record JAHWXV010636791.1, read on the forward strand.
AATTGCATTTCACTGACTTGGTGTAAAATGCGACTTTTTCTTCTTGTACGTGGCTTATATAAGTTTGTTAATTTTTGTTAAAATAACATTGCTTCCCAGACTTCTTAAATTTACTCCTTTTATTACACTTTTCTCAATTGCTATTATAGAATTTTGTAAGAAACTAAATTATCTATGAATCATAAAAACTCCCCTTTAAGTCGTATTTTTTATGAAACCTAACACGAAATCCTAATAGTAAATATCTTATAATTATCAGGGATTGAATAATCTATTGGGATTATGATGTATTCATTTCGATACTGCTTTTGCTGTAGGAAACCTGCAGTCTTGTATAATTTTTTGTCACTTAAAGCTACTGTTAGCGTTAATTCACATCGTTTATGTCTACGAATTTTCTATACCGGGAGCTTTTCAAATATGGTTCACTTGCCTAAACATATATATTTTTGAAGATGCAAAAACGAATTTTTTAGGGATATATTTAAGATATAAATATGCATTTTTATAAATAATTAGAATTCTTAAACTACTTTCGCTTTCACCGGAATTGATCGCGACTTTCGAATTGTAAATACGACATCCTATATTATTTCGCTAATTCCGATAGGAAATGACATTATGAACACAATGACGTTTTCTTAAATTTTTATTGTGAAAGGAAAAGAGCTGTGAATAGTATAAATTGCTTCATTTTTAGTCAAGTGGACTGGGAAAAACTCAATTTTAACCCAAAATCATTATAACAGTTTTGTGCTCTTTTAAAACTTATAAAAGTGTTTTTTTAAAGTTTACTTGTTCTTTCTAATGAAAAGAAGGTAGCTCGTAAGGTTAGTTAAAAAGATCACTTTCTTATGACACATTTGATGTCACACACTTGGCAATTTTTTCAAAAATCTAATAAACCTTGCTAATGTCAGGTTCAAATGAATTGAGTTGGAAGTATATCTATTCATGTAGTTATCTATGACCGATCCAAAAATTGCTTCTGAAAACGTAGCTATGCTTTCAAGACAATACCAAAGGCGACTTGGAAAACAATTACCGTGACTTTACATTGTTGTTGTCAAGATCACTTCACTGTTAATATTTTGAGTCTAATCATATAACAATGAAAGCGTTATTTCTCTTGAAAGGATTGATATACGGTTGATATACGGAGAAGCTAGGAAGAATTCGTCTGAAGCGGCTAGAATTTACCAACAAAGATTTCTTGAACATCTCCATCTAGTGCCTCACTATTTTCCAGAATTAGAACAAAAAATGTGCCGTGAGCCTAATGAAAATGAAGAAAATTTTATTGTCAGTGAAGATAAAGAAATTGGTGTGTTATCTTTTGTAGAACAAAAGTATACAAGCCCAAGCAGAGATATCGCCAACGAATGCGATATAAAGTTCTCTTCAGGCTTGAAAATTATTGACAAACTTAAGTACCGTAGTTAGAAATATCAACTGCATCAACATCTTTACGTAGGTGATTATGGGTGGAGACTAAATTATTGTTATTGGTAGTTACAAAAATTTCGGACAGACGCAAATTTTCGTTTTAAAATAATTTATTCTGATGAAAGTTGATTTTCTGTGGGAATGTTTAATAAGCATAACAAAACATACTATTCGAAAGAAAATTTACATTTAATCGAGGAGGGAAGTTTTCAAGAACGTGTTGGATTTACTTGTTGCGTGGATATTATTGGAGAAATAATACTGCACTCAATAGTTTTTGGAAGCCATTTAACTAGAAAACGTTACTTAAACCTTCTTCAAAACAAAGTCGAGGAATTAATTGATTATTTAGCCCTGGCAGATTATCCTGTCCTTTTTTGCAACAAGAAGGGGTCTCACCTCATTATGCCGAAGCAGTTACTGATTATTTCGATGCGCAATTTAATGAACAGTGGATTGGTAATAACGGGCTCGTTCAATGACCTGCAAAGCATAGTCTTTGTTATTATTGTACTTTATGTTCTTAAGCCTACATTTTCTTGTTCTGACTTTATTATTTCGCCCAATCTATATGGGAACTGTTAGAAATGATGTGTATGATACATCATCAGCCACTCAAGAACAACTGGAAGCAAAAGTTAGGGCACCAATTGCAATAATATCACATGAGCAGACTGTAGAGAAAATAATACTTTGTCAGCATCAACAAGGAGGCCATTTTAAGCATTTGGAGATACAGTTTTTAATTATTTCAAATTTTAAATCAGTTTTATCGCATAGTCATGGAATTCTGTTTGTGTTACATTGTTTTAAGTGTTTATGATTTAAAAATAAAAACTAAAAAAGAAATGAATTCATTTACTAAAAAGCGACAAATGAGATCATTATATTTAGAATGTCATTTGATATCGAAATTAACAAATATAATACAGGGTGTATCATTTATAATCTGAAAGATATTATCGTTACCGGTGAAACCGAAAGTAGTTTGAAAATTCTGATTAGTTCTAGAAATAGACCTTAATATGTACCTTAAATACATCTCCCAAATTTTATTTTTTCATCTTGAAAAATAAAATGTTTAGGCGAGTGAGTTACCAAGAGAAGCATCCGGTATAAAATTTTACTTAAGCTTAAGCAAGTTGGTGGGAACTAATAGTATTTTTAGTGATGGTATCAACAAATTTAAGCGAATAAATCATTAAGGCGGTATGTCACTTATAAAGTAATAATTTCATCTAGAACAATTTGAATTTCGTCAACTTTCTTGTAATGTAAATTGTATTAACCAACTGATCTCTATCCTAAAGAAATAATTGGAAATTAATTACATACTATAAAACTAAAATAAATTTTAAAGAACAAAGCTAAAGCTTCTGAAGGATTAATTTATAAGTGTTGTATTATTCGTACAATTGTAATTGTTTATTTAGAAACTGAGAATACTACAATAAATACCACACACAATGGTTAGAATGTAAGTACAGTCGACCAGTCATTTTTATTATAAGCAAGTATCCAACTCAAAAATAAGGTCGAGCTCAAGATTTTACTTCCAAACCATGCATTTAAGAAAACTATCAATTGTTCTTTGATACACGCCTAGAATTACTCTATACATAAATACATTAATCTATAATATACGTTATAGATTACATATTATATCAATGCGGTGTTTTCTAGAAATTCGCGCGCACGTGTATACAGTCGTACCCCGTCAATCATACATCCACATATTATTTTAAAGATCTTCAAATTCGCAGTTTGCCCGATATTAGATCATTTTAAAAACATTTCAGCGATAATTCCTTTATACTAGACGATCGTGACATTTTACCCGTTTAATGGCAACGACTTTGTTCAAAAATCGCAATGTCATCGTTATATCTATTATACAATAGTATAGAATTTTAGCAAGCATTGGTGCCTAGCTTTTTCGTAAAATAATAACAGTTTCAGCCTTACATAATCAATTTGTACTGTATCATATATACTCAACTTCCCTTAGTTTTCATGGTTCTGAGGTTGAGTTATGTTTGTTACACTACCTACTCCGCCCCTACGTTATACTCAAGCCATGCAGTTATTTTTGTTTGCATACGTAAGATGGAGTTTAGAATTAGCAAAAAAGTTGCTTTGTGACAAAGTACAAGTTTAAAAAAGAACTCATTTTTATAGGAGATGCAGCTTTAAAAGTTTTGAAGTTAGCGAAAACAATAGAAACGTATCACTTCGGAAGAATAATAGTAAAATAATTAATAAAAGACACTCAAAACTAAATCGTAGGATGTGAAGCTAACACCTTACAATAGTTAAGCTGAAATCTTTCCAATAATTTGATAAGTAAAGCTAATTCTAATGAGGATTAGTATTTAAATCGTCAACAAAAAACTCCTAAGATGTTTCGGCATAGTTGAGCTTCATTAGAGGAGCACATCTAACTGCCTAACCACAAATCCATTATGATCATAGGCCAATTTCTGAAACTGAATATAGATGATCTTTCTGAAGTATCGATTTTTGAGCACCAAAGTTAATCACTGCGACACCACGGAATTATAATCTCCGTAATGCATGGGAGTACTGATTGTTGCAAGACGTTATGTTATTTCAAACGATTATGTTTGTCTTAATAGGATGATTTTTCGGTGTTTGACAACAATTTTTAAGAGTCCTGAGATAATATATTCATCGGATTTTGAACCGCTTTACGTGACAAACGCTTCTCACCATAAACAGAAAACACTTCTTTGTAGCTATCTTATGTAAAAAGTTTGTTTATTTTCTAATATACACTTCAAGCACGGTCGCATTTGCAAGCTATGTCTATAGGAAACTACTATCTAGTAATTGAAAAAATAGAGTAAGGCTCCCAACAAAATTTATTGTTTAATTATTTGAAAAGTAAAGTAGTAGCAAACTTTTTCGTATTAGAACTATTCAACATATGAATGGTTGGAACATCTTCAAACTTAATGTATAAAATATCCGTATAAGCTCAATAGAATATATAAGTTGGTTAAAATTAGTATTTTAGTAATTTTCAATTTTTCTAAGATCGTTGAATGCAAAAATACTTTTAAATGTATTAGTCCTATTTCTATTTTATTTTGACTGTTTCCTAGAAGCTTCGCTTTTAATCATAGACCAGATTAATTAATTATCTTCAACGCTGTTAGAAATATTGCAAATTCATTAAAATATTAATTTTAACCAACAAATATAGTCTATTGACCTTATATAGATATTTTATACATTGAGCTTGAAGATATATCAACCATTCATATATTGAATTGGTTCTAATACGAAAACGCCAGCTACTACTTTACTTTCAAATAATTAAACAATAAATTTTGTTGTGAGACTTACTCTACCTTATCAATTAAATTTCAACCCAACTTGTACAACTGCCAAAAAGTAAGACCCACAGTGGATCCATTAAAATATACTATCTAGTAACTTCTAACGCAAAAGCTGAATTGTGTAGTCACATAATGACACAATTGGAAACTACTCCTTATTATTTCCAAATATTCCAATTTACGATCTATTTACTTACTTTACTTCGTATTAATTGCACAAGTTACTGTTTTTAAATATATGCACCCAGTATTTTAATTGGAAATTATACTTATATAAAAGTATAAATTATTATAAAGGAACCTTATTCATCAATAAAACGATTCCACTGAATATTCCCCCCAATCAAACTGAAAACGCCGTCAATTCGTATCTTTAAAACATGTTATTATTACTTTCTGTTACCCTATACGAAATATAGGTGTGTGTGCGTGTGTGTGTGTCTGTGTGTGT
>JAHWXV010636814.1:0-10654 GCA_024586415.1 Phrixothrix hirtus
TTTGAAACTTCCGAGTACATAAAAAGTACATATTTTGGAAGAAAGTGGTACATATTTACATAATAAATTACCTATGTATGAGTACGGACGCTGCAATTATAGCTTTTCAGAATAGCTACTTAAACTAATTAAGTGGAGTAAAATCTGAAGCTGTGGTTGTAAATTATGGAATGCTGCAAGGAAGTATACTAGGGCCATTGCTATTTAACATTTATACAACTGATGTTCCAAAACAAATTCAATTTTGCTTCATTCACCTGTATGCTGATGATACACAGCTTCTTGCTGTCTTTGACCTTGCAACTGCATGTTGGGCTATGTAGGAAATAAATAATGACCTTAAATCAGTTACTATGTGGTCAAACAATCATGGACTTGCATTTAATGCCAAAAAGAATTCTTATATGAGTATAGATTCCAATGTAACACTAAAGAGAGTTAACATATTCCAACTTTGTTACTTTGCAAATTGAAGGATCATTGTTGCCTCATATGGAACAGTATAGAAACTTTGGTTTAATCTTTGATGAGCATCTGAATTTTGATCCTCATATTAATAAAAAAACTCCACTGTGTACTTTAAATTAAAAAGTTTATATTTATTCAAATACCTCTTGCCCCAAAAGATTAAACTAATGTTAATCGAATCCCTTATTTACCCACAACTGGATTATTGCAGTATGGTGTACTATAAATACATAATAGCAAAGAGCAAAAGAAAAATACAGCTGGCTCAAAATACTTGCATATGTTATGTCTTTAATGTGAACAAATTCTACCACGTTACTCCCATATATCTGGAAAATTGTATCTTAAAATATGAATATCGTGTTATGCTTCATTTCGCCTTCTTTGTTTATAAGATCTTCAAATCCAGATGCCCGGTTTACCTAGTGCAATATTGAATTGAATTGAAATTGATTATGAATTTTGGAAAGTAAACATAGGAAAACAATTGAAAAATTTCTTTATAGATTGCTTACTTCCCGAAATAACTAAACATCCAAGCTCTACTTTTATTTTTTTTTCAGCAAAATGTTTACAACTTCTCAGCATTCTCCATCTTTTTTCCCATCCTTAGTACGGGTAGGCTGAAATAAAATCAAGTTCAATTAATTCTTCATCTATTTATTATGAAAGTGGGTTTTTAAATAATTTCTGATGACTATTGAGCTGGAGCACTATCTTGTTGGAAAATAAGCCTTCTTATATCCTCCAATCATTTTTTAAAGTTATGGGAACTACATTTTTCATTTAAAAAAATTTAACTTAGGGTTATATTGATTTTATTTGAAAATGTAGAAAGAAATAATTAATAGTATTAAAGTCTGCTCTAAAAAGTAGGCATGTGGGCATATAATGTATGATTAATTTTTTTGATGATGTCATAAGTAAAGCAGTGAAAAGAATTGTCAATTTTTCACTATTTGTCTCGATGAAAAAACCAAATGTCGCTAACTAATTTTTATCAATGGTAATGAAATAATCTCAAAAAAGAGGACACAAGTATCTAAGTTGTATTTGTTTATCTTCGTTAATAAGAAATGTACACATTTAATCCCATCGAAATTGGTCCACACTGCACATACATATTTATCTAAATGACTCCCTCTATTTTTGAGTAGTTGTTTAATTAAGTAAGATAAATAATAATGAGTCCTTTATTCTCAAAATTATTTTATTTCCAAGTTATTTGCTACCAGTTTCATGGACTTCCCGCATCATTCAAGCGAAGGATTTTTTTAGACATTTAAATATAAATTAATGAAAACATATATTAGTAAAATTATAATTAATGATGTGGCAAGTCCACAAAACTGGTAGCAAATAACTTGGAAATAAAATAATTTTGAAAATAAAGGATTAGTTATTATTTATTCTACTTGATCTATCTATTTGTATACATATGCATGTATGTAGCGATTCACTTACAAAAGCCCTTGTGTGTATCTAGTTTGCATTGTAAAATTAGGAAAATGTCCTAGAATTTTTAAAAAGTGTGTAATGTATATAAAATCGAAAAGATACATTAGTATGATATATCGCTTGATAATGGCATATCAAAGTAACATTGTTTATGAGCTTATGTATACATACAGTGACTCCATTGAATATTGCATTTACTTGTCATTTAGTTATTTTCATTTGGAATATTAAATAATAACATCAATTGTTTAAAAACTTATTAATTTTGCTATAAATAGGATATTTCAAAAAACTTTGTACCATAAAGTATTCATATAATGTACTATAAACAAATAAAAATAAAAAAAAGTTATTTGGCAAGTATTAATATTATTAATATTTTGCCACTAAACCATTATTATCAACGATAGCTTGAAGTTGCCTTCGCATGTATACAACCAATCAATAAATAGAACTTTGTATTTATTTAATAAGAAAAAATGATTTTATTGGAAATTCACCATAATACAGCCTTGTGCCAAACAACAATATATTTGTGTTTACCGGCCTGTTTAAAGTTAGATGATAATTTTGTAATAGTTTATTGTATTGTTTTGTGTAGTTTATATTTATTAGTGTATTTATTTGTATCTTGTAATTTTAGCGTATTGTATGTTTTCTGCAGTAATAAGTATATTTGAAAAATATGAATCCTAATTCTTCAGATGATTATGCAACCCATTCTACATTACTTAAATTTCTTCACAGCGTAATATGTGATAAACTCATTTTATACGTCATTTGTATAAAAATATTTATGAATATTTTCATGAAATTATACGATCACTCGCATGTGAGATAATTTATATTTTGACTTAAAAAGTGGATTTATCAATGGATTATGTTCTTTAAATGTTAATATTGATATTAGGAAATAAAAACGTTAATAAAGTTAGTCGTTAAAAAAACCAATTTAAGTAAAAATTTACAAAATTAGGATTTATTTAATCTTAATTACAAATTTCTTTTTTAAAATTATAAATATGATTTGTAATTAATTTCTATAACCAGAATAAATAATTATGCACAAAATGTAAAAATTCCCATCTATATAGCATTGCTATACTATATACACTTTACCGATGTAAAGCCATGCACAATGAGAGAAATACTAACATTACTGAACTGGATTGAAGAATGCTTAATTATTTGCTTTTATTTTAAATGGGGATTCTATGAATCATTTACAGACGTGTTTCAAAAGTCAACTGGACGAAATAAATTCTATGTAACGGCATTTATTTCAAGAACATGAGAAAAATTCTCATATACGAGAGTAGCTGCAAACTAATAAAACAAAATGTTGTAGTCAAAAATAATTTTTATTATTGTTTTTCAAAATATTTGCCATTAAACTAAATGCATTTAAACATTTGATAAAACCAGTTATCATAGCATAAATTCCACTTTTCTTGAATCACTTCAGATATAAGGTTTTTGAAGCTCTTCACTGCACCTTCTGGGCTTGAAAATCGTACACAACGCATTTTATACTTTAGTCTGTGAAATAAAAAGAAATCTGAAGGTGCCAGGTCCGTGCTATATGGCAGATGATCTAATAATTTTAATCCGGAAGCTTTCAAAAATTCGTTTGTTTGACATGCAGTATGACTTGAAGCATTGTTGTGATGAAGGACAATCTCCGACCTAGGGCATCGTAAACAAGCCTTTTGAATTGCATCTGGCAGACATACTGTCATATACCATTCTGCGGTAACCATACGTTTATTTTCAAGCACAACTGTTTTGATATGTCTTGATTTTGAGAAGAAACTGGCTATCATTTTCTTTCCAACACTTCATTTCTTCACTTTAACTGGATTAAGTTCTGTTGGAAAAACCCATTGAGCCAACTGCCGTTTTGATTCTAGTTCAAATGCATATATCCAGCTTTCATCACCAATAATGATGTAAACGGCTTTCAACCTACACCCATCATATTTCTTAAGCGTTTTTTTACACCATTCCACTCGGTTTTGTTTTTATTCCTGTGTTAAATTATGCGGTATCCATCAACAACAGACTTTCTTCACGTCCAAATGATTATGTAAAATCTTGTTTATTGCAGTCATGCCAATACCCAAGGTGCTCCTAATAATTCTACACATGACTCGATTGTCGTTTTGAATCATTCTTCGTACGGCATCTATATTTGTTTCAGTAATGACTAAGATTGGCCTTCCTTTGAAATTTAAAGTCATTATACCAGTTGTAAACACTCGTCTGAGAAGGAGCTTCATCACCAAATGCAGCATGAAATCTTGAAATACTTTGTTTTGGAGTTAAAGAACTTTTAAAATCATAGTAAATCATGGCTCTAAAATTTTCTCTCTTTAAATTCATTTTTGCTGCAGACCACTCGCTTTGAAATTAGCTTGCAAAATAACTGTTGCAGTTATCAAAACTAAATTGTAACTGTCAAAATAGAAAGTAATAAACATTTGTTTCATGGCATGTTTGATTCACTAGAAATATTAATTTGCAGAAATTATCAGTGCTACCCTCGTAGTGAGTGCTGCTGGATTAATGTGTAATATGAAAAAATACCAGAAATATGAGACAAAACAAAAGCCTAAATTTAAGTTTTTCATAAATATCTTAGAAACAAATGCAGTTAAAAAAATTTTGAAGTGACATTTAAATTTGGCTTATACAATCCCGTAAAACTTTTCCTATTTAACTAACACTGTATATTGTATAGTTGCAGAGATTCCCATGCTGGTCATGCCCAAGTTGGATACACTGTATATAAACTAGGTACAGTTAAAAACAAATTTCTAACAAGAAGGGCCTACAATGAATTTGAGGATGAACTCCAATAATACACTTTTTTGTACAATGAAAATGTTGTGGACATGAGTTGAATTGGCCCATAATATTATGCCATATGATAGCACTGACTGCACTAACCCAAAGACTAACCTTAGTATATCAAAAATACTGACACGAAAATGTCTAATCCAGGTTTGATGTAAAAATATTTTCTTAAGAACTTATAATTTATTAGCCTATGCTGTTATAATGATAAAATGTTAAAATCATAAATAAAGTAGTGCTTAGTGTTGTACTAATTTATACAGGGTATAATGGCTTATTTTTGGTAAGCCTTTCTGCCCCATGTGGATGCGACAAAATGTAATGCAGAGTCTAATTTTTAGTTTTAAATTGCCATAGTTTCATGTTATGCTTACCAAAAATTGCAATGCTTTTATAATTATGTCATACCTCACGTTGATGCGATAAAATTGTAATGTTAAATAATTTTATAAATTCACCCTGTATTTAAATCTTTTTTAAACATGCTGATACAGAAGTTATATCTAATTGCCCTTTCTTAGGTCTACAAGTTTACTTACCACAATATGCTCTTCTAATTTGTGGTATTATGGTTCGAATTTTTACCATTAGGATCTAAGTTCAGTGACCCTATGTTAAGCGCCTTAATACATCTGACCTACATTAATTCCCACCTTTAACATGAATTACCATGGCTATTATGTGACTCTTTCTGTTTTCTCAGGGTATTGCTTAAAAATTTTCATGGGTAACATATTAGTTTTTTAAGTTGTTTAGAATTTAAAGATCAAACCATGATATAAAATAATTTTAACATTTATATAATTTTTAATGTAAGATTACTATTGCCACACGTTAAACAAAATTCAAATTTAGTTTTTATTTAAAAATTTTGGCTAGTGAAAAATTAGCGAGATTAATTTATATAACTGTGCCTCAAGTCAAAAAGTCATCTTTTTGGAGTTCTTTTAAAGCAACCTTTTTTAAAATCGGCATTCCTTGTAGCTTTAAACAAGTGTTAGATAGCTAATTTAGGTACTTGGATCCAACGAAATATCTTGATACACATGATTTTAGTTTTTGTGCTTCAGGAAATTTTATAGAAGATAATTAACTTTTTGGGAAAATAATGATTTCTATAAATTTAACACAAAAGATTGTATTCTGTAGAGATAATAGGCAAGATTAATTTATCAAAAATTTTAATACAACTTAAAAGACGAGAACATATCTTAAAGTCAAATTGAAAATATATATTACATTAAGTGCTTAAAACTCAAAAGACAAATATGAAACCAAATTCCTTAAAATGAAAGTGAAATTAAATTAAGAGCTCAAAAGTTCCTCCATCACATTCTACATATTTTTGATGACTAATGAAGGCTGCACTAGTTGCGTTTCGTAAAATCTCCGGTGTTATGCTGGCACAAGGATTCTGATATGCTCTGTTAATTCTTCTACATTTCTAGAAGGTGTATCATAGACCACTTTTTAAATATCTCCAAAAAAAAGTAGTCTAAAGGAGAATGAGCTAAACATCTTATAGGACCACTAGTAGCTATCCATCATCTCAGACGTACCCTGTTTAGATGGTCTCTTATATTCCTGTTATGAGCAGGGATGACATTTTGTTGAAAATACATCACTTGCTGCAAATTTAAATTAATATTCTCAAGCAAAAAAGGTAACTGATGTATTAGAAGATGCATGTATTGTGGTTCTGTTAAGATGTCATTAAAAAATATGGACCAATTAATTGGTCTACCAATATATTGTACACATTCATGCTCCACCTTTTTTGGAATTTTGTTTCTCTCATCCAATGTAGATTTTTCAAACAACTTGTAATGTGAATTATGATGATTGACCACAGAATACAAGCTGGAAAATTTGGTTCCATAAAATCTTATGAACTAGACTAACTGATATAACACAACCTCCAGCAATAGATTTCACACATGTGAGGATTGTAAGCAAGACTTGCTAATACACCTATTCTGTTAGTTTCATTTGTTGCTGTTCTTCTTTGATTTGCACATTTACCTTCAATATTTCTTAACATAACCATAACCATCTGGCTCTAAAAAAATGTTATCACATAATATGTGCCACTTGCACATTTATAACAAAGTTTTCAAAATTTTAAAATCTGCATTTGTTCACGAGATATCGCACCATCCCATTCTTTGCTAAACACTGTATATAATATTAAAAATTACAATGCATGGCACTTCATTTAACCATTTTAAATATCCCCCCATGATTTTGATTAACTAAAAAAAATTTAATTAAAACCATATCCATGTAAAACATTTGACCTTTTTGCCTTTATTTTTTAATTTTAAGTATTGACATTGTCATCATTAAACCGTTTAATATACTTGTACAGTTTCAGATTTACAACATTGTGTCATCTTATATTCATTACTTTTGAATTTTACACCTCGACTTCTTTCGATCTGATTTATGATCCAATTGACCCTTTCATTTTTACTTTATTTTAACCCATTGACAAAATGATACTGGGTAAATTTTTTGCACATTCAAATTATTTACATCTCCTTGGTTAGTCTGAGAAAACATGTGCATAGTCTTTCTTTATGCTTCCAATCTGAAGCACTTCATTTATTTCTTTCCTAGTTTTCTCTTTATGCACCTGCTTTAGTAGTTGATTTATATGCTGTTTATATGACAGAACAGCAGGACATTCATAGCAATGATGGTTTTCACCACTTTCTTCTTCAGTGAATCCTCCTCTTATTTCATCAGTGTTTTTTAAATCGGTTAGCATCTCGTGCAATTCATTGGACAAAATAAAATCCTCTTCTTCATTCAACTCTTCAGGCACTTCTTTGTTTTTCAAGTTGTCCTACAAAATCACCTGGTGTCTTGCAACATGAAGTCATCTACACTTTCTAACTTGAAGTCAATATCTTCAGTTTCTTTGTTTATTTCTTCAATAAACTTTTCACTGCACCTTTTTCCTTCATTTTCAAAACTAAAGGATTTATTTCATATGTTGATTTTGGCTTGTTTTTCAGACAGCTAGTCCATCCCTAGAAGCATTGGCAATCTCAGTGCTTTGCTAATTAACAACACTATTTTGAATTGACCCTTCATTTGTACATCAAACATTATTTGCATTTTTATCTTGGTGATTTAACCAATTGCACCTTGAATTTGATACACCCTTTACCAGGAATGTCAATATTGTTGGACTTTTGTCAATAATTTGTCTAAAGTTTCTTTAGATATTATGCTGGCAGCACCATCTGTATCAATGAGTAACTCTTGAGATATTTCATCAATATGTACCAAAATTGTCAGTATTGCATCTCTCCAATGCCATCTTCATTTTATTTATAGAACTGGTTATTTCTTCTCTTTTTAAATTGTCTATAATATAATTTCAGCAATTTGATACAATCATTTTGCTCCTTTGTTCTTCTTGGGGATTTCTGAGCAATTGGGGTAATGTGCCCTGACATTATTAGTTTTCTGAATATATAACCTTTTCATGATCCTGGGCTGTTTCTTCCCATTGTCTTCCTGGCATTTCCTCATAATTCCTGCATTGGTTTCTCCTGAGTTCACTTTTCAAGTGTTCTTCCTTGGTTTATTTCTACTTGCACGGGTAGCTTCCCTAAGGCCCCTTTTGTGTTGGCATCTTCTCTGATTTTCCTTCCTATTTCAGCTTCAGAGAAAAATTCTCCATTCTTCACTTCTTCCTTCTTAACAGCTTGCTTTCTATCATCGCTCATCAAGTGTTTTCCTTAATTTAAACAAGGTATTTATGGTTACAACTTGTGAAGCTACGATAATAATTTCTATTTCATAAGGCAAATGTTTACTGGGCACTCTGACAAATAGATCTTCCTGAATTTTCGGGTTTAAATATTGGGTCTTTTCCACTCAATACAAACATGATTTTGATACACTTTGTTTTTGCATCATAATCTTAAGATACATGTATTGTCAGCCTTACTTGCTCTTGAATTCTAATTGATCAATATTGTTTAAAAAATGTCATCTTAAAACCTCTAGCATTTTTCCACCATCTAGATGCCTGCTTACCCAAATGCTTGCATTGCTTTCCAAACAATTTGTACTTACCCTTAATTTTTTATTTTTTGCCACACTTTTTTAAGTAGATTTCGATCCTTTTTAGAAAATGAACAAGATGCATGGATGATTTATTGCGATTGAAATGAGGGTTTTCTTGTGCTCCTTGCAGCACCATTTGGTTTTACAAATTTTTTGATTTTGGCCACATCATCTTGTACAGCCATAATTTTTCTTGCATGTGACCTATTTTTTTTATAAATTACATCAACATTTTTTGATGTTTGTGCATTTCACGTGACTTTCTATTCAAGTTTGGTGACCTTAAGCACTACTGGTTCCAATTTAACCTCAAGTTCTTTCCTTAATCTAACGGTGATTTTTCCTAACCATTTTTCCATCATTTTTTGACTTTCCACAATCACTCTTTTGATTGTCTTCTTCATTTCTTCCTCTTGTTTGTCCATTTTAGAAGTTTACGCATCAAGTTTGGCACATCCCCATTTTGTAAAAAAATTCCCCATCCCCAAAAATTTCCATGTGTAAATTTTGACTGAAATTCATTAAACTTTCTGAATTATTAAATAATAAAATTTAAAAAATACATAAAACCCTGTATCTCGTTAACAAACAACATTTTACTAAGGCATACTGGGTTCAATCGTTCTATTTTAGATCACAGAATCTACTGCTGTTCTATATCACATTAATAATGAAACAACCCATATATAACAATAAAAAAATATTAAAAATTAAAATGCATAGCACTTTATCTATTCACTTCAAGAATCATATAGAATAACATACACTTTTTCAGTGGAGTTACTTTTAACCCTTTCACTACTCTAGACGTAGAAATATGCAATGCAGTCAACTACTCTTGATGTACTTATATGTAAGTTTGAAATAAATAGGTTTAAGTCGCTGTAGACCCATATATTTGTGAGTACTGTGTTATCGCGTATAATGAAACGGTAATCGGCCTGAAGGATGGGAATAAACATAAGCTACGATAATAGGAATCTGTATGTACATTGTATCGTTTGTTCAAAAAATAATCGAAGATGTGAAACTAGATATTTTTGCAGTGCTGTTCCATATTTCGAGATATATCATACAAAAAAACAGTTTTGATTCATTCACATTTTGGTTATGTTCTTTTGTATAATTGTTTAGTTTAATTTCAATTTTGTAAAAGTAATTAAAATAAAACTAATTCATTCTATATTGTTTTTTAATTTTTATAAAATAAAAATCAACAATGAAAAATATTTTAATTAACAGAGTAATCTGAAATTATGCTTTTTGATAAAAATGCGTATTATATTTTGGTGATATTAAGTATTAAGCTATTATTATCACACAAAGTCTAAAATTAACAAATTGGTGGAAATATTTGATTTATATATGGCTGTGCCAGATTATTTAGATGATACAAGAAAACTAGTATCATCTGCATAGATAACAATCTGGTCTGTTTCTGTACATATCGTCAATAAATATGATAAATAACAGAGGACCTAGAACTGATTCCTAGGATACTCCTTTCTTTGCTTCAGATTTGCAATTTTAATAATCATTATCTATTTTATGTTAAAATAGACATGATGCTACCCAACTGTTTACCATGCCACAAACTTCCTTACTTAATAACTTCTTTAATAATAATATATGGTCGATTGTATCAGAAACCTACTTAAATCAAACATTATTGCTGTTGGATTCTCAGGCTGTCCAGCGATTCTAACAAAAAAAATTCAAGCACATTTCAAGGTTTTCAAGGCAAAATAATTTAAAATTCAAGGTTGGCTCGTTTAAGTAAGCGAAACTA
>JAHWXV010636832.1:0-14890 GCA_024586415.1 Phrixothrix hirtus
ATATATATATATATATATATATATATATATATATATATATATATATATATTAATGAATTGATTATGAATATACATAAACGTTCGTAAATACTAAACCATTGCAATTCCTGATTGATTACTCTATTTTATTCGTTTTTCCAGACCCACTGCTCTCCGTAATACAACACCTTTTACAGCCACCCAATAAGTTATGATGCTTCTGAAATGTTTTAGTTAATGCGCATGTGTCGTTATATATAAGAAGGTATTCTATTTGAGGAACAAATTGCATATTACTCATATTACTCATTGCACTGGGCTTGATATACTAATGTTAAACTAGAGTTTCATATATTTATAGTTTACTTTACATGAACCCAGTCATATCTATACGCTTGCCTATAGCAGTTGGAAATCCATAATAATTCTAGGCATCAACGAAGAATTAAAAAGGGGTCTGGACTTGTTAATACACTGATTAATAAACTACCAGTAGAGCTTCACATACCTGGTTATCGCTTTTGCGGTCCGGGAACGCATTTATAAAGAAGATTAGCCCATAGTGAATCAGAAATTATCCCTCTAGACGACGCTTGTAAAATCCACGATATTGCATACAGTACGGATTTTGATGAACGTCATAAGGCGGATAAAGTATTGGCGGACAAAGTTTGGGAGCAATCTAAATCGAAAGACGCAAGTTTTGAAAAAAAAGCAGCAGCCTTTACTGTAACCGGTATTATGAATTAGGATTGGGTATTCCTAAAAGGAGCAACAGTTTTACTCAGGCAACCAAACTCACTGGAGTAGGATCTGTTATTATGAAAGCAAAAAAGAAGAGAAACGGAAACGTAAAACGTAGGGTTGGCTTCATCGAACAGTTAAACTCACTAAACTAGGAACTGGTATTGTGAAAGGGAGACGCAAATTAGGAATGGGATATCTTAAGACACATAGAAAAGTAAAACGTAGGATTAGCTTTAATAAAGCAGGGAAACTCGCTAAACTAGGAACTGGTATTATAAAAGGAATGGGTTCTTCGAAGAGACATAGAAAAACGTAAAACGTAGGATTAGCTTTAATCAAGCAGTGAAACTTGCTAAAATAGGAATGGGTGAAACTTTAAATATTAAAAACGCCATAGCAGCTTTGAAAGAAAAACGAGTTACAATACCGAAGAAACACATACTCACTCTTTCCAAAACATGTAGGCATTTACCCCCCATTCCGCTATTTGCGGCTTTAGGAGCACTCGGTAGTCTTGGTGGGGAAGCTACCGCTACTGCAAAAAGCGTGAACGCCGCAAAGATTGCTACAAAGACCTTGGAAGAAACGAAATGACATAATAGGGAAATGTAAGACGCTAAAATTGGAAAAGGATTATGTAAAAAGGGGTTTGGTATCGTTTGGGGTTGTAAAAAAAACTTCAATAAAACTACCATCTCTTGTATTAATCAATATTGATCTGAAATATTACGCTAAACTTTTAAACATTCCACATTTACGCAGGGTGTTTATACGGAACATTTTGCCGCGAAAAGTACATAAATATAAATCCACTTTTGTTAATTTGGATGGTAAATTTGGATATTTATTTATTTATTTATTTATAAAAGGAACATACGGGCTATATAGCCCAGTTACAGGTTCCCCAATGTGTATATAACAAAATATATTACATGGAGAAAATAATTTAAATTGAACTACAATTAGGAACTTAAAGACTAAAACGACTTACAATTAACGAGAACAAACGAAAAAAATTCAATTACAATTCTAAGTTATTGAAAGAGATTCCGAAAATTGATTGACCTGATGTACGGTTTAATTCGTTACAAGCTAGAGATGCATTTACTATTAATGGCTGCTTTCTGCATAAGGTACGATACTGTTGGATTTTAAAAATATCAAAATGCCTAATTGGTTTAGCAGGAATATATAAAAAGAATTTTGACAATAATGGAGGACAGCTAATAATATTATTAAATATTTTATACAGATTTTGGATTAAATAATTACGTCTTCTATTTTCCAGTTTTTCAATACTAAATTCACTTCTAATTGATGAATATGACATATAAGGTGGATAATAATTATATTTTTTATAGTAAACATATTTCAAAAACTTATTTTGTATTGTTTCAATCTGATGATTCTGATTGTTAGCAATAAGATACCAAATCAAAGACGTATATTTAAGCTTAGGTCTAAAAAGTGCTTTATACAGTATTTGGATTGTCTTTATTGAATGAAAGCCTAAACAGTTTCTAATTATGAATCCTAGTGTTCTATAACTATCTGAAGAGATATTGTAAATGTGATTTTGAAAGCTAAAATCTGAAATGAAAGTTATTCCAAGATCCTTTACTACTACCCTTTTTTCAAGTATTATTTGACCCATTTGATAATCATTCAGCATAGATTCATTTCATTTTTTAAGGGAGTAGGTCATATGGTAGCATTTATTTACATTGAATGGTCATTTATTTCTTACACTCAATTGATAAACTTCATTTAAGTCATGTTGCAGTAGCTCAGTATCCATTAAACATGTAATTTCTTTATACAATTTAAAATCGTCTGCATGTAAAAGACAATGATTGTGCTGTACCACATCGGGCAAATCATATATCAACAACAGAAAAAGTAAAGGACCTAAATCAGAACCCTGGGGGACTCCTGACGTAACTAATATTGAACTAGACTCAAAGCCTTTATACCAAACCTTCTGATATCGATCTTTTAGATATGAATTAAATATTTGTACTAATTCAGTATGAATGCCAAGTGTTAATAGTTTATTTAATAAAATATTATCATCTACCTTATCCAAAGCTTTAGAAAGGTCTGTATATATCGCACCTACTGATACCTTACTATCTAGAGATTTAGTTACATCATCACAGAAAATTGCTGAATTAGTAACAGTAGATCTATTTCTTACAAATCCATGTTGCACATCAGTAATTGAGTTTTTGATACGAGCAAAAATTTTCTCAAAAATGATAAATTCAAAAACCTTTGCAGGAGCAGATGAAATAGAAATAGGTCTGTAATTTTCAATGTTACGTTTACTTCCAGTTTTATGTAATGGTGCTCATTTAGTAATTTTCCATTCGTGCGGAAATACTTTACATTTTAGTATTAAATTGAAAATTAATAATAGAGGATATACTAAACTGTCTAAAAACGCTTTAACTATATAAGGGGGTATTCCATTTGGTCCGGCCGATTTCTTGTTTTAGTTTTCTACTTTCTGCAAGAATATCATTGCATGATATCGATTTAATATTAAATATATCCGTGCCTACAAAACTATAATTTTCTACAAAATTACTTTTTGGAGTATACACCGAACTAAAGTATGTAGCAAACGAATCAGAGATTTGTTTTCGATCTGCGATCAAACATTATCCTTATAAAACTGACTGTTTTCCTTGCTGTTTTTCTTTCTTGAATTAACTAGCTTCCAAAATGTATTAAGTTAGCTGCGATATATTATTTTCAATAGTGGATAAATACTCTGAGTACTTATGACGTGTTAAACATTTTAATTCCTTTCTTAGCCTTTTAAATTCATGATTATAATATTCTGATTTAAATATACGCTTATGAAAATAATTCTTTACTCTAATTATATTAATTATATTTGCATCAAACAACGGTGGCTAAAGGGTTTCTTTAAAGTACGTCTTTGGTACGCAGTTATCAAGACACATAAATTCTTTTATAAAATTGATGACCATAAATGAATATCTGAAAACTTTTCTAAATTTGACCAATCGTATCCTTGCAGTAAATTATATAACAGTAAAAAATCGGTTTTTTGATAATTATAATGCAAGTTTGAAGTGTTTTTTGACTCTCCAAAGTTGTTTTTGGTACGATATTTTGAGTTAAAAATACACCTTCTACATTAGTTAGGAGAAGATCCAGTGTTCTATTGTTTACATTTAAAACAGAATTATGTGATTTTTGATTAAAGAAGTTTATAAACTGTCTAATTCTACGAGATATGCTACTTCCTAAGCTTCTATCAAAATTATTACCAACAATTTCAGCATTATTAAAATCACCACAAATTATAAGATTTTGATTAAAAATATCTTGAGTATACTTTTCTATAATTTCAAAATAATTATTGTAAATATGAATTGAGTTAGATGGCTCTATATATACTGAATTAATAAAAAATAATTTACCATTTGCATGGAATTTAGTTAATACGGATTGTACTTGTTTTGTATTGAAGCTCTCAACCAATGTCGCCTGATATATATTTCGAATTGCTACCAATGCACCAGGAAATTTAGATTTTCCAGATTGAAAATCATCTGTCACACCTAAAAACAGTTCAAGTATTATCAAGTAACTCACTATCCCTAATAGTATTATTTTAACCAGTTTCTGTAAGAATAATGATATCTAGATTTTCAGTCGGAACATTTTAATAAAACATATCTAGCTTAGTACGAAGGCCTCTCGCATTTTGATAGTAAAGTTGAAATCTCATGAATAAAATAGTAGTTAAAATAACCTAAAATGAAATCAAAAATAGAAATGGAAAAGCTTAAAAAAAGTCACACACAATCAAAATAATGTCAACAACAGCTGGGTTTCTACTGTGTTCCTTCCTGAATGTTCAAATAATTTCACTCATTTTCACTATTAATTTTTATTACTCTGTCATATGTTTTCACGTAAATTGTACCATTATAAGTCCAAACTTTCGGCGCGTTTAAAAATGTTGACTTTAATTCTGGTGAGATCGTCACGAATTGAAATTCTTGTTGATTTTAATACAGTTTTATTATCTAATACTACTTGCCGCATTCTTCTACTTGTAAACTTGACGATTACTGCTTGCGAAGTTTTTGAGAACTGCGATAGTGGCGCATCTTGCGATAATAGGCTATTTATTCGTCCTAATCGGTGGGATACCTCAATGTCATTTATTGCTATATTTGAATTCATTTTATCATTAAATAAATTTAAAACCTCTTGATCAGTATTATCGTTATTCTTTTCTGCGAAACCAAAAATTCTAATACAGGAGCGGCAAGAGTACTGTTCAATACAATCTACTTCTTCATGCAGTTTCTGATTTTCTTGTACTAATTTCGTTGTATAAATTCTTAGCCGATCAATTTCGTCAGTCTGTTTTTTCAACATATTATCCACACTTTGTTTAACTGATTCAACCACTTTTGTTACCAGTAAATTTATAAAGGATGCGTCAACGATTAAATTCCTAACAACTTCTTTTAGAATTTCTTGAATACCGGTATCATCCTTTTGCGATTGAGATTGCGATCTTGTATATTTACTCATATTGATGAATTTACTTTGGAAAATAATTTATTTAATGAGAGCTTGTTCAAATAAAGATTATTTAGGAGAGAATCACAGAAACACGTCTACTCGGCTCGCAAGCACACACAATAATATGGCACACATTGGGTAGCTTATGTGAAAAGCGATAGTAAAGTGATATATTTCGATAGCTTTGGACCACTTATACCTTTCCCAGAAGTAGTTCATTACTTTTACAGTGACAGTGCTGTAAAGAATATACTGTATAACTTCGATAAACTACAACGATCTATTTCTTATAATTGTGGTCACTTAGCATTGAAGTTTTTATATGCTAATGCTAAATAAGCTTCTCTCAGTATCGTGCGAATATTACTAACCGTATGTCATACACTTGCACATTCATTGATAATTATTGTACTTTAAAAGCAGATTTTAATTCCGCTATAATGCTAGATGGGGAAAAGGAATATGTTATGGGTTTGACAAATCTTGAAACTTCCAATACTGTTCCAAACATAACGACTAAGAATAATCAATTTAAAATTGGAAACACGTTTATTTTTATACCTGAAGGATCTTATGAAATTTTAGATATAAATAACTACATCAATTCCCAGCTCGATAGAAGATCTCGTAAATATGTAAAGGTCAGGGCGAATAATAGTTCACTGAAATCATCAATTATAGCATCGAATTTTGTTTAACTTTCAATTAAGAATTTCATTGCGAAACTGTTAGGTTTCAAACAGGAAATGTTACTACCTAATGTTACTCATATTTCTAAATATCCCGTTCAAATTTTAAATGTAAATTCCATATTAATCGATTGTAGTATTATAACCGGAAATTATAAAAACCGGGGCCGCTGGGCACACAATATATCATTTTTTTCCGAGCATTCCCCTTGGTTATAAGATTATCGAAGTACCAGATCATGTAACTTATTTACCAATCAACGCTAATGCCATTTCACAAACTATTCTTAAAGTATTAGATCAAGATGAAAATCCAGTTAATTTTCGATATGAAACGATCACGATCGGACTTCATCTGGAAGCTCTCCACAATGGTATTTGTATACAATCAAAATGTTAGCTATAAACATTCATATTCGTTTTGAAAAATCGTTAGAAAGTGTTCAACCAGCAAACCATTAACACAAAAGAATAAAGCGTTCATTTGTTTACTTGGATTCACGTTATTGCAATGAACAATACATTAAACATTACTGACAAAGTCCGAATTGATAATGCAATCGTTAATTTCCAAATACATACTCATCAGCCACATACAACTCGTTTTCAAAACAACGATAAAATTCGCATACCAATACAAGAAGGTATGTATACTCTACCGTTGGAGAATTTTTTGTATGTAGAGAGTCGACTATTGAAAGCTGATAACATTCCATCCCTCAACGTAAAGTTCATTAATAATGGTATTGTCTACTTGTTTTTAATGAAATTCGTTATGAAATGAATGATATAGTGGTTGATTCCACAACACGAACGGGCATAACTTCAACAATGAAGGGATATCTATCATATAATTCCACTAACAATAGTAATACACTCGATGGTTCTTGAAATTTTAATGTATGTATACTACGCTATTAGGATTTTCTGAAGATTAGAAAAAAGTTATTTTGAATATTAGACAAGACTTGAGGTTACTGCGAAGCAATTCTGACAAGGATGCACTATTATATTATGAAATTGAAGCTCTTAAAGTTTATATTGATAAAATATATTGGAAAGTACCGCACATAACAGTCGACCTTGAACAACTAGCTTTGACAAAATACATTGATAAGATATGGAAACACAAGTTGCATTTAGAACTTGGGAAACTCATATTTATCTCGCTATGCAAGAAACCACTAAGCGTACATGGACTGTCAAAGATGCAGCTACTGTAGAATAACCACGATACATTGTGATTGGATTTCAAATGGATCGAGAAAACCAAGTTAAAAAGACATGAGTAAATTTTATCACTGTAATGTTCAAAACATCAGGGTTCATATCAATAGCGAAAGGTATCCATATGATAATTTCAATATAAACTTCGTAAACATCCACTTCGCTACATTATATGATATGTATTCTAAATTTCAATCTTCATATTATGAGCAAAACAATCAAGCACTGCTATCACCACGAGATTTCAAATCTATAGCACCCCTCATCGTAATTGATTGCTTAAATCAGAAAGATTCAATGCAATCCAAAGCTGCAGTATTAAGAATAGAAATCAATACAAATGCCAATATACAACCGAAGCAATGGCGTTTTGCTTAACTTATATAATCGCGTAGTAACTTACAACGCTTTAACTAATGCAGTGCGACAATTCTAAAAACATAAATATATTTTCATGCCACCATACCTATCACTTGAGTTGCTACAGTCATCATGTTCGTAATTGACATTTAAGGCTTTAAAACATCAAACACAAGCTTCATGCCTGAGGAACTAGGTGTTTACAACGACTCACAGATATTTCATGCAATTTTCAAACCACCACATCCATTATCAAATTTGGATCATGAATATAAAAAATAAATGCACTGGTTAACGCATAACCATCATGGTATCGATTGGAGACATACTTCGTCAAGCTACTGAAGATGCTGAAGCCATTTGTGTTAAAGGGTCCGAAAAAAGCCACTTACATACGAAGATACATATCTCAACCGGTAATTGAATTAGGAGAACAACCAGCACTAACAGAAAGTGAGGCAGCTTGCCTTCATCATCTGAAATCACTTTGTATCTGTGCTTTATCAAATGTATATTTTCTATTCAATCAATATGTAATGTAATGTTATGATTTTTAATAAATTATATTTTCCTATAAAGATTTATAAATTAATACCAATGACGTCTTAGGTATGCTGGAGTTTATTTGACATAAATAATACATATCATTTCAATATTACAGTATAATACTATTTAAAATACATTATTAAAATACATTATATTAAGTATTCTATGCTTATCAAGTAAAACTACAATAACAATTGGTATTAATAAACACATCATAAAAATATCAGTTATTTACAATTCTGAAAAGCGCTCTCAATAAGTCTTTGCTCTATGATCAACATTTAAAATAGGTGAAATATCACATTGTTTCACTCTCCTTTCAAATCACATTGTGTCCAATAATACTGATCAGTTTCCCTTTCGTGCTTCTCGGTACGCATATCACCACGCCACCATATAGCGCCCTTGATTTTTGCTTTCATTAATTATTACTACTGTCGTTATTATCTTGGTCCCTTTCAATTATTCTGTCTTCTGTATTTTCCTCTCTTCCTTCGCTACTTGCTTCAGAATGTATAACACCACCTTCATCATTAGGGAAAAACGGGTTAAGTTGATGAGTAAATTATTTAAATCCACACCACATAACCGTTGTGTCAAACATCCGTCACACACTTCTCCTTCTCGATATTCGTTACAAGTATCTATACCTTTAGTATAGTTTTCCACTAAATTACTACAATACTTAGCATTAAACTTCTACAACCTATAAACTGCTTAATGCTCAGCATTTAATATTAATGCTTGAAATTTTTGTTGTAACAGTTCAAAGGATGTGCGTTTATTTACAGCTTTCGTCCAATCTTCTGCTGCGTAACACATCCACATTGTTATTGAACAATTTAAACACTATATAACTGTATTGTAGTTTCCTATATTTATATTTACATCCTCACTGCTACTTTTCTAATACTTATTACGCAGATGCTTTAACAACGTCAAAATCAAAGTAAGTTTTTCAGGAATGTAATGTAACATCTCCAACTATAACAATGTTTCCTCAACTTGTACATCTTGTTCGATAATGGTCATAACGTTCATTTTAGGTAAATCTGGTAAATCTATAATGCTTTTTAATAGGTTATCATAAAATGATTTAAAACCTTGAGTAGTAATTGCAGATAATTTGTTACAAATAACAAACGTTGTATTTCTATGAACGACACTCGACCTAAGTAAATCTGATTACGATCATTATCTTCAGTGATTATAACTTTGCAGTAACCTATTCGATTAAAGAAAACCGTTTTCGAAGCAACTTTAATCCGTAACCATATATCCTCACTGTTACTTTCGAAATACTGAATTGTGACATTCATATTCTCCACTATCATTCTCCGATCACTATCTATTATCATTAATTGTTGATTAGGCATATTATTGAGCTTCACAACAACTGATAGTTCACTATCAGCATATACTCCAACACTAACATATTTAGTCTTCGATTTATATAAAAAGTATAAATTCTCACACAATAATGGAAAACGGGCAATTTTATTTTCTACCCTCTCACTATTTTATTGAAAGACTTTTACTCTAGCATTCTTAATAATATCAAAGAAACTTTCTATATTTATTAAAGGTAAGACTTACTTGTTAACAAAGTACAACCATATGCCAGATTTAAACCCTTATATATCTTTACAATAATATGATTCACACATTATGAGTAGTGGGACCAGTGAAATTTAACTCACACTGGTGGGGGTTCAAGCAAGTAGGCATATTAAAGGAAGGATGATTGATCAAAATCCAATTGTGGACCCCAAATGTTCCTTAACTAACTCAATGATAGAGGTCATTCACCTGACCTTGATATAATTGTAGAGAAGTGTCATTGCCCTAACCTTGGTCTAATTGCGGAGGTCACTGACCTGACCATGACCCAATTGTGGAGGGGTTATCGTCCTGTCCTAGCCCCAATTGTGGAAGTGCCTTTGAGCTGACCTGAACCCAATTGTAGAGGTCAGTGACCCGTCTTTGACCCAATTGTGGGGAGTCATTGGATTGACATAGACCCAATTGATGGTAAGGGGCCATTGAACTGACCATTACCCAATTGCGAGGAAAGGTCATTGACCTTAGCTTTACCCATTTGCGAGGGAAGGTCATTGACCTGACCTTCACCCAAATGTGGATCCAGAACTCTTCTTCGTCGACTACTAATATTATCTAATATTGGTCATATATATATATATATATATATAAAGTTTTGCTACAGCGAAAAGTCGCTTTTAAAAACCATCATTTATTTACAATAATAAGTTAAATAGAAATACAATGGATTTTAGAATTATATTATTCAACAGCTCAGATTCAAAGACACGATTGAAAGACATGTTTTAATGCTAAACGCTACCTTATATATCTTTACATTGTAGATAAGATAAGTAATAAGTTAACAGATTATAAACTGAAGAGTACAGATGATTATGTAATATAACTTATGTATATTTCTCAGATGTAATAAGACGATCTTATAAGACTACCCAACTCCATAATGAACGCTCAAAGCTAATACTAATTCATTTACAAACACTAACTATTACAATTTATTTTAATTCGGTTCTTCTGTTTATTACTAAGCTTATTTCTATATTATGTTGTAAAAGGACCACCGTAAACATAAGATGTATAGTTAACTAAAGAAAGGGTTATAATTACTAAAACTCAAAAAACAGTAAAAACCCCACAGCGGAAAGGAAATTAATATCTTACTTCATTATAATTTCAAAGCGTAAATATTAGTTAAATTAAACATAAGATACTTCACAAATATGAAAAGATATTAAAATAAATTCCAGATTCCTTTCAGGCTTTCTCATTTACAACATCGTAAATAACAGTAGGTGCAGATTCCTAATAAGTAATATAAATTCTACTTTAACGTTCTCTTTACTATCTGATTATCGCTTTCTTATTATAAGCATAAATGTTAGTACTACTAAAAACACATTAACATAATCTTGTATGAGCACGTATAATCTCTATTTCGTTTTTTATGCAAACATGGAAACAGAAAATAATTAGCAGGGTTATTTCATTTGTCCTATATATTTTTTATTCATATTTTCTTGTTAATGTTTGCTATGATTAGTTAGTTCAAATCCTGCAACTATTTATTTTGTCCTTTTGATTACTATTTAATGTTACATAGGTATGATCTAAGTAACGGCATTCAGTACATATTCTATGAAATTAATAAACAAAAGCGACAGATTTATATTTTAATTTAGTAATAGTCTCATTAGTTTCTAGTAAATAGTGCAATAACATAATATGGAAATACATATTTTAATTGAGAAAAGAGTAAGAAAATGTAGATACAAATGTAAAAACCTTTAAATATACATAAAAAATTAAAAGTTAAATTTCAAATTAAAAACTATAAAAGTAAATTAAATGAATGAAATAAATATGCGGTAGCTATATTAAAATATATTTAAGGCCAAAACGAAGCGAGAAGTGTTTAGTTTCTTCCCAAAATAGGTGTTTTTGTTAAACTAGCACCTTTATTTTTAAAATTAAATTTATTATACAATGTAATTATTACCCTTATTAAACATCTATTAAAGTAAAGAGTGAAATCTACCCAAACTGTGCATCTTTTCATTTATTTATGCGTTATACAATCACTTTTTCGATATAAACTTGTATAAGTAATGTCATTTTCGATGCTAAAAATAAATTAAATAAAGACATGGAAAACTGTTTCATTGTCATTTACATTACAGGAAAAATTAAACATGACAAATAATAATTACATATTTAATAAAGTAACACAAGTTAACAAAATTACAAGATTGCAAAATTTTTTATATAAAACCTTGATATTAATATCAATGTACGATAAAGGCATGCAATTAATTTATCAAAAAATATTTTAAGAAAGAACTGATGTCAGGAATTCAGTCATTTAAAAGAATGTTATCTATGAGAAAATTAAATTTATTAATATAAACATTAATCTTTAGTATTGGATAGAAAAACAACTTCATGGGAAGGAATAGGCTTAAAGTAAAGTTTTTTTTATATAATGGAAAAAAAATTTACCTTCGTTACAATTATTTAGCGTTCTGAAAAACGCAATCAAAGATTTAGAAGTCATATATTATCAATCGGTCTGTCACGGAAGATAAAGCCTGTGTCTATCATTTTGATCGCGAATTGAAACAAGAACCGATGTAGTGATATATTAAGAGTTCCAGGCTTCGCAAGAAGTTAAAGTCACCCCTTCCGCAGGAAGAATAATGGCAATCATTTTTTGGGACAATGAAGGAATTTTAATGATTGATTATTTGAATAATATAGCACTGTAACAGGGGAGCATTATACCAGTTTAAAACATTGCCTCAGAGAGCCTATCAAAGTGAAAAGGCGAAGAAAGCTGACATCAGATGTGCTGTTGATTCACGATAATACACCAGTGCATAAGCCAGGAGTTTCTAAAGCTCCCATTCCTCAATGTTGTTTCGCAGAAGTCGACCGTCTGCCTTATAGTTCAGATCTGGCCCCCGGGATTATTTTTTGTTTCCAAAATTTAGGAACGGTGAAGAGCAAACCAGACAGAAGAACATTTTTATAACGGATTAAAGTTGTTATATAAGCAGTATAATACCTGCATTTATAAGCAAGGGAACTATATTGAAAAATAAATTTTTGTTGTTGTTCTGCTGTTTTGCTTCCTACATAGACCGGGAATATAAGAACGACACGTTGTACCTTTCAAAACCCATATATTGTTGTACAGACTGCCTATGTACATCCCATACATACAAATGTGCCTACTACCTGTTTGTCAAAAGATGGGCCTTCGTCATCAATGCCTATTGTATGGTTAAAGAGCAAATTGCTTCTAGTTAATTCAGCAACTATTACTTGACGGTCGTTGTGTGAATAACACATGATATTTATAGGTTGACATAACGAATAACGTCAAACATTGATATATTCCAAATATAGGGTTTTATGAAAGTATAAAACGTTGCGAATTATTTCATTATTAGTCGCGAACTTTCCTAAAGTTTCTTTAATCATTTTTAAAACTAATATACGTTATAATGCAAATTATTTGAATAACCACAAACATTTTTCCATAATGAAATTTTTCATTAATTTTCTTCTATTTACGGTTTTGTTTGATAAATTAGTTTGATTTCACTTGACTGGGGCTTCATTCCGAAACATCGACACAAATATTAAAATGGTGCCATCCTTGCTGCACTCAAATAAATAAGAGATCAGCAGAATGAAATATTTTTATTATACCTACTTGGTATTATACTTACTTAGGGATCATATTTTAATAAACATATAGTATGGACACATTATATACACCTACATGTTTACAAAATTGGTTTTGAGCGTTCAGCATCAAAGTGTGATGTCAAATTGGAAAAGCTTTCGATTTAGAAAAATATGCATAAGTACATAACACATAGAAATCTACACATACATATGTACACCTTGTGAAGATCGAGCGAGCTTTATAGTAAATAATGAAAATTTGGATTTCATTGTATAGGTTTAATGGGTCAACTTACTAAAATCAGGTAAAATTTAGATATTTTGGGAATTTAGGTATTTTTATCCTTATTCCGTCTTTATATATTTATATGCCATTATATATAATGATTTTAAATTAGTTATTGATCTTCGCTATATTGAAGAAAAAATTGAATTATAATTAATCGATGTGTAAGTTAATTTTTATATAATAACAAAGGCTATTTCAGGTAGATAAGAATTGTAATGGGACTTTATAAGATCTAACAATCTGAGACATGTTTATTACTCGCTTGCTGGCCCTTAAACTATATTAGCAAATGTACAAATTGATACTCAAATATGCTCATACATGGATAACGAAGAAAATCAGTTTTTCCGTTTTATACAAATTCTAAGAAAAATCTTTAAATACACCAATTTTTATTTTTAAAGGTTCAATAAATGACCTAAAAAGTTCATGCCCAGGTCACCCTCTGCGGGGTAACAGAAAATAGAAAATTTTAAATTACATGATGGGTCGGGTAATATTCATTCGAACGATATCAACCTTTTTAGATTTGGTCTAATTGTTATTTAGATATTTAATTTGCAACACTAAATAAATAACCATTAACTGAATTTTGAAAATTAGCAATAAATCTAGTTGTAAAGAATATTCAAAATGGAGTCTTTCCGCAATTTGACATCTTAAACGATTATATAAAGCATGCGTCGTATTACGTAACACTTGCGGGGGTTTTTCTAAAACATTAATGCGTATTTGATTTTCTAAATCATCTAAATTATTCGGCTTATCTCGATAAACTCAAATTTTAAATGACCTCATTGAATTAATCTAAAGGAAATAAATCTGAAGTACGCGGTGGACATTCTACAAATCATCTCCAGCCAATTATCTCATTTAGAAACACACTGTTTACAAGCTGGTGAACACCTGTACCATTTGATTTTTCCCATAAGATTAATAACAACTTAGTTTTAGTGTCTTTCGATGTAATTAGCTTATTTACCAAGTTTCTCACTTATTTTATTATAAAAATCATGGACCAGGAATAGCATTTAGCTGTACCTTACACCATCATTAATAAAAAATGTTATCAACAAATTTCAGGTGTTCCTACGGGGTCTTCTTGTTCTCCTATTCTATCAGACATCATTATAAACTGCGTCATTAAGCATGTTATTTTTAAATCTTTTCTAGATTTGATAATATATATATATATATATATATATATATATATATATATATATATATC
>JAHWXV010636850.1:0-14068 GCA_024586415.1 Phrixothrix hirtus
AAATGTTTAAAGCGAACGTGCCTTGTCAAAGAGTAGTTCACAAATGATGTCCCGACATTTTAACTACATACTTTTAACAACTAAATTGCTTTTGGTAGTTTCAATGTACATTTCTGCAAATTATTCTGAGACATACGTTTTGTTAACCGTATGTGACTCTGATAAGACGAGTTCTTTTACACACGTTATAATGGTGTAAAGAAAACAAGTAACTTCAGGATTTATATGTATATTAAATAACGAGCACTTAACAGACCGATTTAATAGCAGTATATCTATTAAGTCATTCATAAATTAAGTATTTGTTACAAGAACAATTATGACAAAAATAAATCTTAATTCTAGCTTGAACCTAAAGAATGTCGAGTAAACCCCCAGTACAAACTAAAACTAATCTAATTCGAGATTTTGATAAATTCTTAGGCCATTTAATGTTTAAGCGTACTGCGAAATTATTAGGCAAGATCCTTGGCAGTGTCAGTGGCACCGATTTAATTAGAGATTACTCACAGATTATCGATACTTGAATTTTTAGAGTCTAAAGCTATGTATTTGTTACCGTCTATAACAAAAAAGGTCGCGGCTCCTGTTTGTTGAGCGTTACGTTTCCTTACGTTAAAGTTTATACATCTTCTGTTTATTTACAATTTAGGAAAAATCTTACAGATCTATATTACGTCTTCGAAAAGCAAGTGATATGAGAGTATATCCTAATTCAACTTTTTATACAGATGTATATTGTCTTTAATATCATAAACAGTTTCGTTTAAAATTTTGAATTTATTAATGAAATTATCAATTTATCATAAAATCACTGCATTTTGATTTGTTTTACGTTTTATCACACTCGTTCTTTAAAAAACTCGCCTCTATGAGACTCATTTTCTAACACTAAATTCGACAATAATTGATTTGGCTATCATGGCTTTAATTTGTTTATTTCCTTGAAATGAAATCATATTTTTAGCTTGGTTGTTATTTCACTATTGTTTCTATCCGCATGTAGTTTTCAAATTAATTTTACTTTTAAAATCTTAATTAAAATGGAGCTGCTTTAACCAGTTTGTTTAAAGATGTTTTGCAGAATGGATGAAATATAAGATGTAAATTTAGTCTTACTAAACGCGATGTAACAACAGTTTCTGAAAAGTATGTCAGGAGAACTCGTTGCAGTGCTAGATGTTTATTAGTTAATACTGAATGAAAGAAGTAACATTAGTTATTTCAACTACGTAGTAGAGGGTGATCGAGATCCTCCTTCATTCAAGAATTGAAAGTAATGATAGGTAGAGTGTAACAGCGTCAAACGGCGCTAGTCACCTTCTAAGGACGAATTGGCAATAATTCCGAAGGAATAGTTTTACACGGCTGGCTAAGGAGGGGGCGTTGGTCAAGGGTACCTAACTAATTAACTTTTAAGTAAAACTAACGATAGGCTAACGATAGGCCAGAGTAAAATTCATACAGCGGATAGGGTGCTACTCCACCTGACGAGGATGCATAGATAATTATACGAAACTTTAGCGTGGAGACCAGAGTTCAAAATACTTGGGATAACGTAGTTCTTAGAGTTGCAAAATCCATTAAGCTACTCGACTGGCTGAATGTTTTAGATTACAAAAGTTCTTAACTTGTAGCTGCAAATAAAGGTAACTTAAAACTAATATTCATAAATAAAACAGGTTAATAGAGTAAAGGTAGGTATAATGCAACAAAATCAATAAAGGAAATATACACAAAGTACAATTCCAAGAAACTTTAAAGTAATGCAAACTCAACATTAGTTTGATCGTGGATCCAACGATTTAAACATTGATTATTCGTGTAACCAAAATGACTTAAATTTAGGTGTATCCATGCAAGCATTGTGCAATTATGTTGATTAAACAGATTCGATTGTAATTCACGGTTTAGCGAAGTAAATATAACATATTACAAATTGGCGTTATCTCCATCTCTGGTGCATTCCAAGAAGTTTTCAAATGCTCCTCGTATAATATGAATTCGGTAAATTTTGTTTTGTTATGCTACTGCTTTAATTGAGAAATATTCTTTCTAAACAGTTTAATTTTTTTAAACAAGTCTTGGTATATATGTTTAATATAAATCAGGTCAATTATAGCGGCAACATTTGGAAGATAATAATAGTTGATGTTTTATGTAGTTAAAATTCAACAAAATGTCTATAATAAGTTTCCTGCAGTTATATAAAATACAAAATTTAACATTTCTGTAATTATTATATCGATATTAAGCAATGGCCTCTAAATTAAGTTCAATAAATTTTGTATTACTTTCTTGTTTTTTGCAGTTGCTTTAAGATAAAAACTGTTTAAATTAATTATGTGTTTTATTTGTCATAAAAAAACTTAATTGTTATTTATTAGCTCTTTTATCGTTTTCCTTTTACCTCTGATTCTTTTGACTAGAAAAGTTTCATGTTTTCATTTTATATTTATTTTTATCTTTAAAATGAATATTAAAGAATGTTTACTAAAAAGACCGCATTTTAGCAATAAATCTTAATGCAGTCAAATAGTTTCCAAAGTTTTATATATCTGTAATTCTTTCAACTGATTATTATTCTTAAAGGAAGTCTTCTGCTTTGATTACAATTCTCCTCCTACCTCCTTGCTGCTAACTTAGATCAGAGATTTCAGAATAATGCTCCAAGTTCCCAATTTCTCACTACAATTTGATTGTTGTTTAATTTACCACTCGCTTAACTTCTACGTAACGAAATTAACAATTGCTATCAACATGCAATTAAATTGATAAATATTAAAGGAACATTTTTATATTTCCAGATTTACGTCTATACCTAATGTTCAGCTAAATATTGGTTAAAAAATTAAATACATGTATATAAATTTTAAACTTGTGTGTTACCTTTAAAACAATAAAATTGTCTGCATTAAAAATGTTTAAATATAGCATGATTTACGTATTTGTAATAGCACATGGACAAGATGATAATATCAAAAATTTGCAAAACTTAAATATAAGAATTATCAATTATGAAAATAAAGCGGACGTATTTTAAAGCTGCACTTGTAACCATCAACTTATATGGTTTCCTACAACAAACTGTTGAAGGGGACAAAGAAAGACGGGGTTTCAGCCTTGCAGAACCAAAGGGTGGGAAAATTAGTAAATGGAACTGTCTGCATAAATCTATACAAACTTATGCTCGAAAATGCATTAAATATGTTTGTGGGCTGTCATGGCTATGGAGCACATAATCAACCCAAGCAAATTTAATTTTCTTCTGCAAGGTAAGATATTACTTTACTTTTCGTTCATCGCAAGCTTATGGAAGATATCTTTTACGGTCAAAAGAAATTGAAATATACAGATACATTAAATTTGCAATTGCATAATAATTGTGAAAATGGGATATTGTGCGAATAATTAGTAAGATGTGCAATATTTTTATTGTTCAGAGACTTTCGTTCTTTATACTTTAAAATACCCGCTCATGCAGCTTTCCTTTTTTCTACCCAAATTTAATCTTATTTATTGGTTACTTAGGGCATATTTATCCTTTTTTGATGACCGTGTTCTCAACAATCAGTTGTTTTGGTTTGATGTCTTCACTTTAGTTATTTCAATTATTTTTATTTTTGACTCCTTCTAATTTTACGTACCCAAATCTTAAAATATTTCTGTTGCTTTACTAAAAACAACTTTTCATATTTCTGCGAAAAACGTTGTTTCCCTCAGCAGGGACTGCTAAATTTGAAAAAAAGTGTAAAGGTGTGCGCTCAAGGTTAAATTCACTTCTGGTTTCTCTTTATTATTGATAATGTAGTATCAAACTTATTTCGGAATTGACAAGAAAACTTTACATTAGCTTATTTTTAACCTAGTTTGTATGAAACTAATTAAAAATGCCAAGCTTCCATAACACGGGTTGTCTCAGTTATTGTTAAATATTTGCTCGCCAAATTACGCACCATGTGATGGTGGGGAAGTAGCGTAGTCAAGAGTGGTTCAGGAAGATTCAGTAGCCAGTTAGAACTTTACGGGTGAACAACATGCGTTTTGTGTACGCGCTTGTTATCAAAATGGTAATTCGTTAGTTACCGAGCCACGTTTGTATTGACAACTGCGATGCTATGTGGACTAAAACTATTTCAATCTACAGAATCCGCCATGGGAGCCGTCGGACAGGCTGACTTTGGGCCTCTAGAAATAACGAAAGTGTGGAACTTGTTCCCCAATGGGTTAGACAGAATAGGCCTATTATATCCGGTGTATCGTAATGGTTAATCAGAATTAAGTATTAAAGTTGCGCCAATGGCCAGATGATACTGAGAACTCGTTGTTTGGACAAGATGGAGTGACTTATCATACATCCAATGCCTTAATTACAGCGCTTCAAAGATTTTTTCCTGAAAAACTAATCTCAAGACATATCTCCACTGGATTTCTTTTTGTGGAGTTAGCTTAAAAGGAACGTCTATAACAATTTCCCGGTGGTTATCGTAAACTTAGAAGTTAAAATTCAGGAGCAAATTTCTCACATATCCCTAGATGTACTTCGAAGGGTCTCCATTAATGTAGGCCAACGGTTCGAAAAGTATCGTTAACGGAATGGACAACATTTAGTTGACGCTATTTTTAAACAATAGATCTCCCAAGTTTGTACTTTTGGTTTTTGTCAATAAAAAAAAATGTAAGTCTATTTATTTCTATCGTAGATCATTTTAAAATATTTAAAAGCTTTTGAAACACCCTGAATAGTTCTTGTAGTACAACAAAGAAAAATAAATCTTCGTACTTACAGAAACACAAAAATAAGAGTACAGGAACACAGATCTAATGCATTTATTGTAATTCTTATTGCTAGTTTCATTTTTGAATATTTGGTATTAAATATTAACAAAAATTGTTTTTATTTTTCAATTTTATGTTAAAATGTAAATGGTATATAAATCTAAAATATTAAATTGTTAATTAATATATTGTTAATAGATACTTTTCAATGTGTGTGTTCTAATTACAACGTTATTTAGTAAACTGTTCAAATATTTTAATTTCTTAAAGAAAACTGTCTTACAATCAATTCAATAATTATAATGTATTTTTCGTATTATGTAAAATGATTTACTTTTTTAAAGTGCAATAATCTAACCAGTTTGTAGTGTAACATTCAGCAAAAATTCAATAGAGATCTTTTTAAAATTATATGTTAATTGTAAAAGATTTTATTTTTTATAGTATATAAACAATATTATTAACTTTTGGCTTTGGGATAATATGTACGTTTTGATAAACAAATAAAGAATAAGATGATATGGTATTTTACCGTTTCGTTTGTATTTTATAACGGGCCGAAAAGGTGTTTGGGCCCCTAAAGGTTGGTAAAAATGCCGTTTACTCTGAATTAGCTCGTAGCTCTGGCACCCCAGTGAAGATTGGAGGGTGGGGGGAGTTGCGGTGTTAGTTCGAAATAATTAGGCAAAATTCAGGACGGATTGCTAGAGTCAAAAAACCGGGAAAAAGACGTTATTTTTGGTCTCCGCCTTACCTAGATGTCTTTACGAAAGATCTTCATTCAGAAACGAGACGATAAGGAATCTAATTTCAATCGTAATGCGATGCTTTTACTCTGAGATTCTTACGAAACAATTATTTAATGTAAGCCACTGGAGAAGCTCTCCTAATGTAGTTCGGTTAGACTTACAATTTGTAAGTGTTTTTCCCTACTAAGGTCTAATATTTTCCTGTAAGATAAGTACTGTTATGCTTTATTACTAAAATTACTTAGGATCACGAAATAATAAGATCGCCTGTTTTTAACTAAATTGTTTATAATGAAAATAACAAATTTATACAGGCAATAAGAGCACAATCAAATGAACAATTACTTACTAATTAAAATTGTAATAAAGAGGGGACCCCGGTATTTAATTATTAAAAGCTACCTTAACTAATAACAAGATATTGACCACTTTTGTTAAAGGTGGTCTAAAATAACGATACTTAACTAGATTAACTATTTATTTTTGGTTCATTAATTAAAAGAATTCACATAATAAAAACAAACTGTCTAACTGCTACTTGATCATAGTAACTCCCCCAGAGATTAATTACTACGTTACGAAACAGGGCTTGGTGGTTAGAATCCCCAGTGAAGCTTGTTTACTTATAAAGTGGAAATTACGTGACCTTTGATAACAGGCCCCAATGCATTCTGTATTCATGATTACAGCGTACGTGAAGTACCTTCCCAAACGTCCTGCAGCCCTGCGACCAACTTGAATGAGGATTACGAAGACTAGATCCAATCTTTCTAGATCGTATGAAGCGCCAATTTTTGTCTAATTCACCACGATTCAGGTAGTCAATAATCGTTACGGGTAGCTAGTTCGTATTTTCATGAATTGGGATGATATATTAGCAACTAAAATTTTCTAGATTCAGTACTTTGCATTTTTTGCATAGTCTAGCATTGAAAAGTTGATCTTCACTCCGGAGATGTATTTTGTACAGTTCGAAACGTAAGTAATGTATTGGTTATTCTAGCAACTTGGTAATTTTAAATATCTAGGTAAGTACAAATAAAGTGGTATAATATTATACCGTCTTATTTTTTATTCGCCTGTCAAAAAATACTGGCGTAATTCCTGCTGACATAAACTTAAAAAGGTTTTATATTGAAATTTGCTTTAGAAGTTTTTTTACAGCATAGTTGAAAATTTTTATTATAAATATCGGTGGAACTTGAATAAAGAACGCACCTTGTCAGATCTCAATTATTGATAATAAAGATATGACGCAGAGGGATGTCAGAATACGCAGAACAGTACTCCTTTACAACAACGGACGTAATTACTTCTGAGATTTTTTTAAATTAAAATTTAATCACGCCGTACCTACAAGGTATATTAAGTTAAACAAACTGTTGATACTAATACACTGAATTCTGTATACATTAATGTAGTGCAAATTTTTATGTAAAATATATAAGAGAAGCCTCAAAAACAACTAACATGCATAAACATACAAGAACATGGTCTTTAACGTCTGTAATGTACAAAATGAAATAAAGTAGCTATAATTTATAAAAGTAGACTAAAGCAGTCAATTTTAAATTAAAAACAATGATCACGATACGCCACTGCTCATTCTGTGTTATGAACTGTCTTAAATAAATCCATTCTTTTGTGCTTTATTACTCCAATAAATACGTCTTTTTTAAATAATTAAATTGTTTCTTGTTGTTCATAAACTCAGCACAATTATTCCTTTATCAACAATCTAACTATTTATAATTCACTAACTTCGTAACTATCTAAATCGGCATTTAAGTTAATCGAATATTGCAGATAAAAATTAAAATTTAAAATAATTCTAAAGATACACAAGTTACTGCCACAATAAATATATTTTGTTCTTGTGTAAACATTTGCAGGTTTAATAAATAAGAAATATAAATTTGGTAGTAATTTGTAAAAATCAATAACAACTGATAAGAATTA
This sequence comes from Phrixothrix hirtus, assembly GCA_024586415.1. Lineage (NCBI taxonomy): Eukaryota > Metazoa > Arthropoda > Insecta > Coleoptera > Phengodidae > Phrixothrix > Phrixothrix hirtus. Next base: position 7,488 of record JAHWXV010636850.1, read on the forward strand.
CATTTGTTGATAATTTGTTTTGGCGTTTTAATTTTAATATGTGTGTGAAATAAGAGAAGACATACCTTGTCAAAGTCATGGCAAGAGTTGATTGCGAAACTTCTTGGACACATTATAAATAACAACCAGAGCGTGAGTGTTAAAAGATATAAATTAGATAAATATTTAATTCGCCAACCCTTCGTTCAAGTAGTTGAAATTCATTCATAGCTATGGGAATATAAGCATTCTTTATCAAAACTGTTAAGTTATTTGAAGGTGGTATTTATTTAAAGGCTGATTGACATTATCCTATTTTTAACCTTTTTTCTGCTAGAAATTAGAACCTAGATGTCTAGGATGGATTTTTATAATGTAAAATGTCATCATTTTTTTCGTCCTAAAAAGTTCTAGAAAATAGAAGGTAATCTAGATCCGGACCTATTTCTATCCTAATTTATATCCTAGACTTGCGCATTAAATGACATTTTAATGTTACCAACTGTTCTAATCTAGAAACATAACCTATTATAATATTTGTACGTATTTATTAATATTAATTGTTTGTTTATTACTAACAAATGTCACGTAACATGTGTGTTAAAAGAAAATTGTCGGCATACAACAAAATATTTAATTACACAAATTGGTGTGGTTGGTATCGCTGTTAAATGAGATAGATAAATTAATTGTGTTAAACTTCAGGCCGAAAGTGTCATACTTGACTTAAAACTAAGATGAAAATAGGATAATGTCAATCAGTCTTAAGAAAGGGTATGTTTAACCGTCATAACCCCTAAAACACCTGTTACTTCGTTATAATTTTAACGTTTTTAGAACATAATAGCGACTTGCATAAATATTGAAAACTAATTAGATTAGTACGTTCAATTTTCTAAACTGTCAATATTGAATTATTAAGTTAATAATATTTTAATAATTATAGATTGATTTATTCATTTTTAAATTACTACAATGATATTTAAAATCTTGATTGCTGCAGTATCCTTAAATTTTTTTTCATAAACGCTTCTCGTAAACTTTAATTGCTATTTACTTACTACTTAAACAATAATAAAAAGAAAAATTTTAATTTGATCTGAAGTAAATACGTTGTTGCAAAGGTCATTGACTTAAGTTCACGTTTTGGAGCGCCAAAACAGCATCACGCGGATTAATAAATTATTTGCAACAATTTGACTGTAACCTGAAGTAAAACATCGGCAACTTATTTAAATTCCTCTATCTTTCATTAAGCACGTTCATTCGATAGCGGAAAACTATTTTAAACAACTTCTAGAAACTTGTCTCTGACATAATTTTTGTACGAACTGACGATATTAAGCAGCTCAATTTTTATGGTTAGCGTACTTTTAACTGAGTTCATTGTACATATGACATCTGCGGTCCCGTTTGGAGATTATTTTGGTGCTTAGTTAACAGTCAAATTTAAAAACTGGATCGTTATTAGCATCAAAAGGATTATGTAACATAAAAATGGAAGTATTAAAAAAATAGGGTTGGTAAAAAATTTGTTAATAATGTTCGCTAATGTTGTACGAATCAATAAGTTTAGTTTTAGTGAAAGTGACAGGTAATTTCGCGTTTTAATATCTGCTAACTCTTACGGACGTCGTTTTGTTTCGACGGAATTCCTCCTTAAAAATCACGTAATGGGACTTTCACAACAAGTAACATTGAATGCAACGAGACAGTTGAATGGAATTTTTCAGTCACACTCATGTAAGTTGACTTGTTACTCTAATTCAGCGTTACAAATCTTCATGGAGTGAATTTTATTGCTTTATTTGAGATAATTACGCTCCTAATCGAACTTAAGTTAATTTCGGATTGCGTAAAATAATGCCGCTCTAAATTACAATTTTGTAACCTGAATTAAAGTTACTTATTCGGCGATAATTGCAGCCAATTTTAATCAAGCAATGTGTTTAAAATGAAATTAATTACCCAAGTTATGTATGTAAGCCGTTTTAGTACCATAAAATATCGAGAATAGTTTGAGCCTTTGCTTACTTGTACATTTTAAATAAATCAAGGTACCCAAAATTAGTGTTACTTAATGCTTTGTTATCTTAATTTTTTTTTAGTTTTTGAGAAATGAGCAATTATGTATCTATATTCTGAACTGCACAAACAGTCGAACGTGTTTAGTCAAAACGAATGAATATTTATATTTTAGCAGAATAGTCATAGGATATTTTAATTCTGAATAGCTATGTGGATAAGTGGATAAGTTTGTTTACCTTGGCAGAATGTTTGCAAATGATGGGCAAATAGATAGTGAAATTGAAAACAGAGTGAATGCAGGCAGGAGAATAATTGGCACCGTGTCGTCAGTAACCAAGTATGAACAGTTAGGTATGGAAGCAAAGAAGACTGTGTACAATAGTGTATCTGTTCCAACTGTTTTATATGGCAGTGAGACTTGGGTATGTTAGAAGAAGCATATGAGTAGAATAAACGCTGTAAGTATGAGGTACCTAAGAGCTGCATGTGGCAAAACGAGACGTGACAGAGTAACGAATCAATGGGTGCTGAAGACGTGCCAGGTGAAGGAGACACTGCCTGAATTGTACAAAAGAAGTGCGTTAAGATGGTTTGGACATATGGAACGAACGAGTAATAAACGCTTAACAAAGAGAATATATGAGACAGGTACGAATGGAAAACTAGGTAGGGGTGGACCGAGAAAGAGGCGGTTGAATATTATTGAAAAAATTGTAAAAGGAACGAGAATCAAGAGCGCGAAGAATAGGATAGCTTGCCAAAAACGTTGTATGAATTTAATGGAAGCAAAAGAAGTGTGCAAGGACAGAAAATAATGGAGAAGAATAGCGAATGAGTGATAGTAGAGATAGTAGGATTGGTAGGTAATAGTGGGCTGATGTGGATACTATAGAGTGTTGGGAGTTGGGGCGAAGGGCGGTGGTAGTGAGAGGGGTTGGTGTATGGGTGCATACAGTGGTTGTGAAGGTGGAGGCTTGCTATTGGGATTTGCCTACCCCACTAAGGGAATGGCATGATTGGTAGTAGTAGTAGTAGTAGAATAGCTATGTAGTAAATTCGAGATAACTAAGAATTTTTCTGCATTTTATATTGCATTGGAAGATTTAGAGCATGTGTATCATTTGAGCCGAGATTACCTTTTAAAATTATTTTGTTTGCCGAGCTTGTGATTTTTCGACACCCCCAATTCAGTATAATTTTTAGGTTTGATTAATGTTATCTTTGACAAATGCACACTCTACGTCCGATAATTTGTATCTTATAATTGAAACGGTTCAGGACATTTTTTATATCATCCAGATCACCTTGATTTCTAGCTTTTATATATGGTATCGAAAGGTATCATGTTATACACAGCTGAATTAAGAGCTAATATTGCAAGTAATCAAGGCTTTTATTTAAAAAACCTAGCTACAATTATTTAGCTCTTTTTTAAGAATCGGGTTCGTCTGATGGTGTTTAAAACATACAGGGCGTTGAACCTTACAAGCAGCTTTTATTATTTTCTTTCTAATTTTTTTGGCGCCACTCCATTACGACTAATAGCTGCTACTTACTATATTTCTAATAAAATAATTCTTAATTTCATTCATTGTTAAAACAATATGTGTATCCTTTTTATGCATACTTTTATATTCTTATAGACTTTTATAGATTCTTTCAACTTTGTGGCGGTTTAATTTTAATCACGTCAAACACAGCGGTGATGGCGTACAACGAAAATTTATTTGCATGCAGATTTGCTTATTTTTGAATGAAGACTACGCAAATGTAAGATTAATTTAGGATTTTCGGAAAGTATGTATATGTACTTCGCGAATTGTTAATGTATTATGTATTAAGCAACACATTCTATAAAATTACGATCTTTTAGTTCCTAACTAATTATTAATTATTATACACTTTAATTGTTAATTTTATAAATAATTGTAAACTTAAATATAGATTACATGCTAAAATGGTTGTCGCTTATTTGAACTTTTTGCCTGTCATAAATTTCTCTAACGTTGGTCAAACCCGTATGCAAAATGCACTGGCAGTGTTGGTTTATTGGTATAAAATTTTATTAAAGTTGCATCGTATTTTATGAACTGTTTTCAGAAAAAACAAAATAATTTAGAGATATGCCATTTTGTTGTTTTTCTTAATTAAAATAAAACTTCAATAAAACACGTACCGCATGGGAAAAACGCACGTTCAAACTAAACCTTAACCCACTTTTTAAACTCCTAACCGTAGTTGATAAAAGTAATCATGATTGCAACGTGCTAAATCCATCATCAATTAACAACTTATTAAAAACATTACAAGTAAATTAGTTTGATAAATTTAAACTCTAGAGGATTGGAACCAATGAAAGAACATCCCCAATTTGTGCTTCAGGAGGTAATTTTTAATGAATAAAAACTACAAATAACTACTTAAATTAGGTGACAACATCGTGATTCTAACAGTACTGCACAGTATGTGCACAACTTCTATAATTCCTAAATTTTGTGGAAAAATTCATCTAACGGAGGCATTTCTGATATGTAATTAACATCTTTCATTTATCGCATTCTTTGTATAAATACTCCTTTAAAAAATTCAAATGAGAATGTAGGTCAAGTAATCATCGCTTCCAAGCTTTCCATTTTAAGATAAAGAGGGTGTATTGTTTTTGATTAAAATCGGTATTTCCGATATTGAAAATAAATACCAAGAGTTAATGCTCGTTTTTTAAGTTTATTTAATTTTTTTATAGTAAGTGCTGTTTTTCAAATAAAGGATTTGAAATGTATTTTAATCGTAGTTCAAGTTCACTTATTAGTGTGCTATATAAATTGTTAACTTTCTGGCACTAATAACTAAATGTAATTATTATAATAAAATAGTATCCCTACTGTTTACTGCAATTCAATCCTTAATGCAGTATTTAATACGAAATATAAATAAATAATCAAGAAATGTAACGATTGTTGCACACAAGTTTTATTGAAATCATTTTTTAATTTTATCTTTATTTATATGCGGATGGCGTTAAAATAAACTACCAAAGGGATTTGTTATAGTAACAAACTAATAATTATGTATGTAGGCGATTTACTTTATAAATTCCGTTAAGGTATTTGCTTGTACCACAGCCACATCAAACATGATTGGTATTTGGTATTTAACTTAAAGAAATGAACCCTACGCGACTATTAATACAAAATTTCATCAAAATATGAAGCAATAATCTTTAATTTAATTTTTTAATATTGTGTTCCTACGATTAATTAAATTTAATAGCATGCGACCATTTAGGTTTCAGTTCCTAATGGGCTATGAAAAATAATTTGTCTTAGCTTAATCCATGCTCAGTAATGATTATCTGTCAAATTGACAGTTCGAATTTGTCATATTTAAGAGAACTTTTTCAAGAACCCAACACGAAGAGTTTACAAATGCGTTTAATACAAGGGATATCATTTCGTACATTTGTTGTAAATAATGTAAATAAATTTTCTATTTTAATTTAATAATAAAGTTCTTCCCGCCAAATTTGTTGACATATAATTTGCAGGTTATGTATTGGCTTTAGTTGGCATGCGTGTGTCTAAGCTGCGCTCTACTGAAAAATTCCATAGCCCACTGGGAACTTAAATTTAAATGATCGCATGTTATCAGATTTTTGATGTACCCCATGGAGGTGGGTAAGTCTAGAACTTTCGTAATCGGAAATTTTATCAAAATAACAAATATGCAGTTAAACAAACTAGTGAAACATTTATAGAATTTATATTTGCTTGCATAACCAAGGTATTCCACCAATTAAAGTGGATATAAAAGATGGACAAAAAACGCAGAAAGAACGAAAGAGACAGAATGGATGCCTCATTTCTGAAAGTAAAAGTAAATTGTTTTATAGAAACAACATTGCATGAGAAACTTTAAAATAAAATTAGGTAAACGTTTCCTTAACATTATTTTGGTAAGTTAGTACTAGTTATCTCTCCTTTATTTCTACGAATCGTTTAGCATTTTTGGGCATGCTGGTAATGAAGTTACTTATTCCCATTCCTCTGGTAAGACATAGCCAAATTGATCTATGTCCCAGGACGGACGTAAATGATTTTGAACTTTCCTACCTATAATATCCCAGGCATGTTCGATGGAATTGCAGTTCCGATAATTGGTTAGCCAATCCAGTCTTGTGATACTATGATCTTTTAAGAGTTGATTAATAATTCTTTTACGGCAGGAGAATTATTATACAAGGGTATTAAATCGGGACTGAAATTTTGGACAAATGAAACACACAATACGAGTTAAGCATTTGCCTTTGGTTTTCCATTTAAAACAACCAAATCAGGCTGCTGCAAATAGTTACACTAGTTTTCCGAAGGTACGAAAAAAGGTCACCAACAATTGGTCGCGCGAAAAGATGTCGCGCACAATTGAGCGAGTATCAAAAGGTCACGCGCGAAAAAAGAGCGCCGACGAAATAAGGTCGCGTACAATTGATCACGCAAAAAAAGGTCGCGTAGAAGAATATATATATATATATATATATATATATATATATATATATATATATATATATATATATATGT